>BJCN01327564.1:15531-33340 GCA_018326445.1 Flaveria brownii
GTAGTCATCTATTGTCTATCTAACAAGCATGGAGGATGGGACCAAATTCCAGAGGACCTCTCCTACATAGTCCATGGCATGGTTCAGGGTGTCAAGTTCATGTACTCTTAGTTTGTATATACAAATCTACTTGTTAACTGGGACTCCTTAAAATATTATATGTTCCGTAGATATGTCCAGCACATTCTTACCTGTGAACTGGGCTCATAGTTAAAGGGAATGGTTAAAATTCTTAAAATGGTACAGATGAAGCCCGACATCTTCAAGGTAATGAGAAAGCCTATTGTTGGCTTCTCAGGGGTAGAAACAGCCCTTGTCCCAAAAATGTTAGAGCTCATTGCTCAAGGTGACAGCCTAGCAACACCAGCTAGTGTTACAACCACACCTTCTACTTCTCAACCACCCAAACAGTCTCAAATAACCATCACCTAGACAAAAAAATCCAAACGAACCCCTACATAATCTACTCAGGTTGTGCAGGCTTCCATACCATCACCCATGTAGGAAGAAGTGGACACTAGAGCTCCCACTTTCCCTGAGGAGCAAACCACTCCCATCTCTTCAAGCATCAGTGCTAGGTTCCTCATGCTCAGTCTGATGAGCTCACAGCCCTAACAACCTTAAGCCTTCAATCAAAGTCTCAAAACTCTAGTGAACAACCTTCAGGGGAAAGTTACCATCCGTAGCCTCTAGACCTTAACCAACCCATACCCAAACTAGAATTCTATGATGATGAATACATAGGATTCAATGAGTAACATGAGTCTCTCTTCTTCACCCCGGCTCAAGGAGAGATATGACTCACCCATGCCTAGCCCACATCATCCACCCATAACTGAGGTAGATCTCTCTAAACGCGTTTTGGAGGTCTATATGGAAGAGGCTCTCAATTCTGAAAGTGATTACATTATTAAGACCTCAACCATGGTAACCTAACCCCTTGACACTTCAACTAAAGCTATCATGGTACAGGAGAAATCTAGCAGCCAAGAACTTAATGCTGGTGATGAGGAAGAAGAGTTTCATCCTATTCTCTCATCCCCCATGATTCTTCTGATGAAGATGAGGGGAGTATGAAACTAAAGGTGGAAATCTAATTAAAACCTGCACCTATTTAGTCTCAAAGGTTAGTCACCTGGAATCTTAGGTGACTACCTTGAAAAGGAGGGTCTATGATCAGCAACTTGAGAGCTCTGATCTCAAGAAAAAGTTAGTTGGGAGACCTTTAAGGAGGCCTCCACCAAAAACACAAGAACCTGTGGATGTGATAGACCTAACCTCCAGCTCACCTATGCAAGAAGGTGATGCTACCAAAAAGGGGAAAACGTTCTAGCAATCACAGAACCTGGGAGTTCTTATCGGAGTATGGATATTGAAGATTCACCACCCTCACTTGCAATTGTCCATACTTAGTAACCTTTTCAAGTCCAAATTGATATGGTTTCACTCATACAAAGTTTGTTTAAGGAGGGTATCCCAAGGGCTATGCCTGCCTAACCCCATAATACTAAGAATGTAATACTAGGGTGGAGGTATGATGCGAACAGAAGAGCCCGATACTACATAGTCTTTAAAGGCAGCAAGAGGTCTTCAATTTTCAGACCCTAAAGTACTGTGACAGTCTTCCTCTAGTCTACATGTCACTTGCCAATCACAATCAAAACTAGAAATCTGACTGACTAGATGAGAGGATTCAAGATAGGATTGTTAAAGAGTTCAGACATAGAAGAAGACAAAGGCTATCAGGTAATATCATTGGTCAACTAGATGTTGAGGTGGACCCTAAGATAAGCTTAAAAGAAGAAAACTTGACTGAATGCCTATTAATAGACCCTGTGAACCTTGTTACATGAACTACTTCAACATCCTTTACCTTCAGTGAGGCACTAACTAGTGAAGGTGCTTCACTACCTCTCTCTGGCCAGAGCTTAAGTGCTGAACCTAGCAATGAAGGCCAAAGTTCTCTCCAGCTTAAGTGCTGAACCTAGCAATGAAGGCCAAAGCTCTCTCCACCATGAGTCACCAAGGCCTGTAAGTGATAAAGGGAAAAGGAAACTGACTCTTGAGGAGATTGAGGAGGAGGAGAGAGAGAGGAAGAGGAAGCTAGGGGGAGAGAGTTCAAGTGGGTCCCTGTACTTCATAGAAGCTACAATCAGGGTTGCCGCCAGGCCAAACACTCAAGATGATGAGTTGAGGGTAGCCAAATTAAACTACTTGGGGTCCGACAACTATAACATCGATGAACTCATCTCTCTTCCGTTAGAAGAGCTTAATGACCTGGTTAAAACTAAGTTATCAAAGGAAAGGAAGGAGGCAAATGTTGTAGAATTACTTCTCAAGATCAAGGAAGAAAATATTCTACAAACATGCTCCTACCCTCTCCCTAGTTTAAGAAAACCCTGAGACAGAGGCTGTGGCAACTGAACAACAACCCCAGGTAGACAAGGAAGCAGACAGACAAAACATGATCAGCTACCTGAATGCCACAGACATCTATCAGACAACTGTACTTTTTCCCTTATCCTATGATAACATAGAATTTCAGTACCTCAAGTAGCTTGGACAACAAATGATAAAAGAACAAAAGGTTGCTAAGTGGAAGATGAGGGAAGAAGTTGCAAAGTCAAAAGACATCATCCAAAAAGAGCCAAAAGAAGTCTGCTGATAGGCAGAGGATGATGAGCTTCTTGAAGCTATATGGATTCTCCAGAAGGAGGCTTGGTCCAATGTCTCTATCCACTATGGATTAGCACATTAGAGTGATGAAGTAAAAGATTAAAAAGGGGGAGCTTATTGACTTGCATTCTCCACCAGGTTAAGCTCCACCTAAAGTTAAGGTCAAGGTTGAACCCATAGAGACAACACAACCAAGACCTAGTGCTAGACCACAGCTAACTTCATCTTCTGATCCACAGGGTCCTGATCCCTCTCCTTCTGAACCTGTGAGGGAAGAGGACCCAACTGGGAAAGACACATAAGAATAACATGGTACTGAAGGCTAGTATTCTCAGTTAAAGTCTGCAAAAAAGAAGAAAAGGATGGCCATGAAGAGGGACGCTAAGAAGAAGAAGAAGTTCAAGGCATCCACCTCTACACCTCAAGATAAGTCAGAACATCCTGAGGTAGCTCAAGAAGAGGCTGCTTAACCAAGTCCAACATATGTAGAGCCTCTTGAAGCTAGGAGACCATCTTGTCCTACACTTTTACTGCAAATCTTGACATATGGTATGTCATCAGAGATCAAGGAGGTCAAGATGTCTATTTCTGGCAAGACATGCTTGATCTTCCTCTGCATGATCTCTATGACATGAGGAGGTACTATGAAAGTCTGAGAGATCCTAACCAAATGATGAAGAATGGAATGGTCTTAATCCTAAGGAGAACTATCAATATCTGAGTAACCTTCTTTGTTTTGGTAGGATCAGCCTAGGAGGAGTTTGTAAGGTTTATACTTACAGGTTGATGCAACCAAAGTAACCAAAGAGCTTCGAGCATACATGCATGAAGTGTAAAATCTTTTGAAGCCAAAGACCAAATCTTCTAATGCTAAAGATGAAGTCTTCCAAAGCTTCAAAGACAAAGTCTTCCGAAGCCAAAAGAATGAAGACTAATTTCTTCCGAAGATAGAGAAAACATGATTTCTCTGATCACCTTTTGACAGAAAGCTAAACAAATTTCCGCTGCCACTCTGAAGACTCACCAACTTATATAAGTTGATGAAAAGGTCCATACTTTTGTTAACTGTATATTATGGTTTGTGGTATGTAACTTTCTACTTTATACATTTTATCCTTTTTGTAATATATTAGGATGTGAGTTATAGCATGTCATAGTCACAAGTCAAAAAGCAATCTGCCTTTTGGCTATACATTGATCTTGTTGTCTAGATTAGTATTTCTAGCTAGCTTTTAAAGTATAGCCAGTTGTAGGATGTAGTATAAAGTATCTTAGGTTCTTGTATTTATCTTTATGCTTTGTAACACTTGTAATAGAACCGGAGAGCAATGTACAACATTCTTGAAAACCATACTTATCTTGTTCTAGTTCTTTTCTATCTATTAGTTACTTGTGTTCTTAGTATCATTTACTTAAACCCGATTCCCTATTTGATCTGTTAAGTGTTCTAACACTCTCCTTATTGTGAGACTGGTTGTATTGACCATTCCTTAAATGGTCCTGCACTAGGATAACTTAAATGGAACCCTTTTAACAACTATGGCCTTTGGTTTAGGTGGAGCTTTTGATGTTTTTCTACTGGATTCACCACCGAAGTTGAATTCTTTTATTGTAGTTCTTGCAGCTCTTAAATATTTTGCGTTTTTTATTAAAGCAATGATGTTCTTTTGAATGGAAGATTCTTGAGCTCTGTTGGCCTTCAGTTGCATTATATCTTCTTCAACCTTGTATGCGAATAGCTCCACCTTCTTAGTAATCCAAAATTTGGGCTTTATTTTCTGTGACTCAATCTTAAATTCTTCTTCAGCATTCATTGGTCTCTTACTTGGGATCATCAACATTGGTCTGAGCTCTCTCAATATCCTTAGTGATTTATATGCCATTTATTTGCACATTCACGACAGAGTTAACTTGGGTTTTATTTTTAACATCTGGTTGACCAAATATCACCTGAGCCTATTTCTGAGTTTAGACTCTGTTGTGTCCTTTTGTTGTTTACAAAGTTGAGCTAGTTCAATTCCAAGAGTCACTCACACCATTCTCATCTTCCATAGTCTGGGTGCCTCTTGTATAAACTACCATTTTATATGAGGATTTATGAGCTGAAGAAGCCTCTTGTCTGGTACTTGCAGTAGTTGGATCAACAGCTGATTTATTCGTAATGGTGCTTGTTCTTCAGCAGATGCCTTGGGAAAGGCTTCAAGTCCAAGCACAAGCTCTTTGTTTGATGATTTCTTATCAGATCTCTTTTTTTAGAGAGAGCAAGGAAGAAGTGCTGGTTCTTTTCATCATTGGAATTCTCCTATTCCTAAGTTGAACCTTTTGGTTTATCATTTTCATCACCCTCCTTGCTTTCACCTCCTTCTCTTTTGAGCTATCATAGCCATGTTTATCTATAAATTCATTCAGTTTGGCTTCAGGTTTAGATTAAGGCTCATATTGGTTAGTCCAATTAGAAGAGAAAGAGATTGGTTATGCAGCTTGTATAACTTGATCAACCAATCTCTAGAGAATATGTGTAGCTTATTTGAGCTCATCTTCCCCATCAAGGTTATGGGCCATCAATTTACATTTTTGTTACAGACTTCCCTCATCCAGATGTGTGGAATCTTTAGGAGATGAGGTTCTAGGTTGAGCCTATTCACCTTCACCACCAGAGGTGGTTTCTTAGCGCCCTAGATTTCTCGCTTGAAGGAATGAATCCAAAGAGACATTCTCAAAGTTAATTAGTGTGGTTGAGTCTTAAGGATGTTGACTCTGTCTTGCTGATAACAGTAGAGAAAGCCTCTTCCATATTGATCCTTTCCTCCTTAGGATCAATCTCTTATGATAACGGATGTGGGTCAGATGTTTCTATAACCATATCTGTATTCATCGTCATTAGTGTATGGGAAGGGGGAGACAGTGGATCATGCTAAAGTGTAGTATGGACATCTTCATCTAGGGTAGTAGACATGTGTATGGGAGACTAAAGAGATGAGTCTAAAAGCAAGTTATGTGAACCAGTTCCTAATAAGACTTCTTCCTAAGAAGTTGTCTCAGTAATATTAGTATCCTTTTTGGTTTGCTCAATAGAATGTTGTGACTCTAATTGAGGGCTTATAGCTTGGGTTTGAGTCTACTAAGGAGAAGAAAGAGAAACCTACTTCTTTGATCTTTGTGTAAGTGTGGGTGACACCTTTGACTTGACTGGGACCCTTGTTCCAGTCTTGCCTTTTTAAGAGAAGGAGCTTTGGGGGCCTGCATCAGGGAGGGATTCACTATTATTTTTCTACTTTTGGCTTTGAGGTGGAGGGTGTTGGATCAACAATGATGGGTGTTGCCATACTGTCACCCTGATGCTTAGTGACCTCAAGCATGTTTGTGAATAGGTGTGTTGCATTCTCAAAAAAAGATTTTGGAGTGGCCTTGAACTTTGAAAATTTGCCTTTGTTTAAAGTTCCTAAGGCATAAACAACTCCTCTAATTTTAAGTTTATTACCTAATTCTTCTTGTAAAATTAGTTGAATGAATCTAGGGTATATTAAAAACTTAAATTTAGTAGTAGCAGTTACATTTTTACAAAGATTTTGAAAAATAAAGTTTGAAAAATCATAATTCAGCTACTTGATAAGACCATGGATAACACTTGCTAAATGCAATGGCACTTGATCCCAGCCACCGACTTGTTTGACAAGCAGTGTAGAACGATATTAAGGATGATTCTCTAATTGTGATATACTATGACTTGGAGAAGGTTGATGTTGGGAGGGCTCCTTCAAAATCCCATCTCTATGAAAATGACACTTACCATTTCTTTAGGGAAAGAAGAATCACCATTTTCATAGTTCAACTTCAGATATTATGAAATTTTCACACAGGAAATCGTGATCTTCATTTCTTGCACTGTTGCGCTGTGCACTTTTGTTGGATCGAGTTGGTTTAGACAAACAATAACTTTTTCTTAGACTAGTAACAAATACGAACTAAGTTAGTTACTTGCTATCACTACACAAATACTTTGAGGAAATGTAAAAGAACACATTGTTCTTTCATGAAAGCTTTTAATGCACCGTTACGGTAAGCACTTGATTAATCTATTTTGTACAAAAGTTACAATTCGATAAATTCATTCAAATTGCTTAGAAAGCTTGCCTTTACTATACAAGTGTGAGGAATTTTATACTTAACAATAAGAATAAAATACTCTATGTTCAGATACTACAGTAGAACGAGTAATTCATGTATCAGAGTTGGCAGTTTCAGTACTACGTTGTTGCCAAAAGGTGAAACATATCATCCATTAGCAAGACATACTTGTTCTGAATAGTAGTTGATCGACAAATCATGAAGTTCAGTGATGATCGGCAGTTGATCTGCATATGCTGATAGGCAGACATTCAACATATGTAGTTCGGCAATAGCTTCTGTATATGCTGATTAGCAGTCATTCAAGACATACACTTCAGCAGTAGGTTTAGCACTTACCCTGATTTGGCAGTTGCCAGCTAGTGCTAAAATCCTGAGTTTCTGGTAGTTTCATCTTTTATGATTTAACAAATTCCCCCTATGATGATGCTACCTAAACTCTATTTCTTAAGCATTCTAATCAAAAGAAGTTCATAAATATATCCTCTTCTATCTCTTAAAGGGTTGAAAAGAGATAGATTTACCAATTCCTTCATGTTGTAACGAGAAAGTCTAAAAAGATAATACTCTTTAATCTTAACTTTTTTGGTGCTAGCATAAGTCAGAGTAAAGGAATTAGATGAGTAATTGTAGCTCTAATAGGTGATTTGGTCATGAACAGACAGTGGAGTTACATGCATGACTTCTTCTTTTTCCTTTTACTCAGCCATATTTCCGAACCTTATGTTAAGAATAGTAGCCATAGATTTGTACTTGTCTGGCATGTCCTCATTTTTTGAGATTAACTTGTGCATCATTACTAAATTTTTAGGCTAAGTTTTAGAACATCCAATTCAGATATGAAGAAAGACTTTAACTTATTCTTTCTTTTTAAAAAGAACCTCTTAGATTTGAAAACATAGTCCCACTTTATGATGGTATTATCATTTTCTGAGTCCTCTTTTTCCTCAGATCCTGAGCGTTCCTCTTATTCCTCTGCATGTTCCAACCCGGGTCTAATTCTATCAGCAACATCAGTGATGACCACATCATCTGCTTATTCTTCAGATTGACTTTAGGAATAGGATTCAAATATTTCAGAATCTTGTTAGACCTATGGAGATTCATGCCTAATGGTTTGAGCAGGTAAAAAATGGTAGAAGGTGATTGTGGTTGGTGGTTAGGTTTGGCAGATGGAGTAGTTTTGGTAGTTTTAGACTTTGATTTCTTCTTTCTTTGATGAAATCCACTGATTTGAACTTTTAAGAGTAAGAACAATATCAAATGGATCTCCCCAAGGATCTTTTCAATCTCTGACTCAACACTCAATAATCATGGTGTGGAAACCCATGGTTAATGATATGAATATCCGTGTGTGTGTATGATTGTGTGTTTGTATGCTTGAATGCTTCAATGATAATAATTGCTTGATTATATTAATTGTTCAAAAGCTTACAAAGGATTAGGGTATACTGCTATTTATAGCCTATACAAAAAGCTATGTACAGCTACTAAAATACCCTTATGTAAAACAAAATTATATAAATAATCCTAAGTCTAAGTCATCCGCTGTATGACCAACTATGAGGGTCCCGGGGACAGGGCCTTACAAGTTGGTATCTGAGCCAAAGTTTAAGTGAATTAGATAAATTTACTTTTAAAATCAAAACTTATCTAAGAATGGGACAAAAGGGAAAGGGATTCGAGTCCGAGTAGCTACATGCCTGCAGGTAAAAGTTTTACAAAATGTAATGGAAATGGATTTATGTGTGTGTTCTATGTGAATTATATGCTCTTTAGAGGTTTGGATACTGATGTAACCAGGATAGGGATTTTTTAGGGAGGAAGTGTAAGGTAAGTGGCTAATCACAACTGGCCACTGTAATTAGGGGCTTACTATACTAGACATAATCTGAGTTATTACCTTGAATGATCGTGTTGGTGTTCGAATCTTATAGTATTAGGAGATGGTTGGTGAAAGGTCATGGAAACCTTCTCGAGGAGGAGGTCACGGTAAACGATGTGCTAGTCCATGGGTCACTATGAGCAGGGCTAAGACTACTGAAAAGGCACATGAGGAGCCCGAGTTTCATAATGATGAAAACGGGGATGAGAGTACCAAGTTGAAGGCTTTAGTGAAGGAAGCCATAATGGATTAGGTACATCAAGTCATGCAGACAATTCTACTATAAGTGGTGACCGAGGTAATTAGATGTGTGAGGAAGACAAAAGGAAGGAAGAAGGATAAGAAGAGCGTGACTAAGAAAAGAGGTGAAGAGGGAGGATCAGGAGAGCAAGAGCAACCAGAAACTAAGACAGTTGTTTCTAGTGACAATGAGGAGGAGGAAGCCATGCATGAAACTAAAAGGGGTGTAACTATGGGGTATTTCCGAGATGCAAGCCCCTAACTTTTGATGGAAATGGGAATGCCACTGCCGTTCATCGATGGGTGAGAGAGATGGAGACTGTGCTGAAAATTAGCGAGTGCAGGGAGGATCAAAAGATGAAGTTTGCTACCCACTCGTTTATGGGATTCAGCTTTATGTTGATGGGACAATATCATCCAGGCTGAGGGTAGCCGAGCCATCGGTAAGATGAGGTGGTCGAAACTGAAAAAGTTAGTGATCGAGGAATTCTATCCTTACTAAGAGTTGGATAAGAGAGAGAGAGTTCCTACAGTTAGAGGTGAAAACCATGACACACCAGCAGTATACTAAGAAGTTCAATAAGATAGGTAGGCTAGGGCCAGAGCAGGTGACGCCTATGTCACGAATAATCAAGGGATACATCCAAGTTCTGCCGCTGGATATTCACAGACACATGATCGCTGCTCGGCCAGTCAGGTTTAGGTTGGTGGTTGATCTGGCAGGGAGACTTTATGATGAGTAGGAGGAAATGGCTGTGGTGGTGAAGAATAAGTGGAATGGTGATAGGAACGGGAATGGGAAGCGGTACAACAGTGGTGGTTTTATAGTTGCTCGTAAAAAGGTGAGAATGGATGATCAAAAGGAGTCAACAAGGGGTATGGGAGAGAAGGCATACAAGAAGTGTAGGAAGGTTCATGCAGGGGAATGTAAGTGGGGATCGAACTTGTGCTTTATGTGTGGAAAGGACGGCCACTTGGCAAGGGATTATGGAGTCGTTAGGTGTTACAACTGCGGTGAGTCAGGGCATCTGAGCTAAGAATAGAAGAAGTGAAGGGCTGAGAGTTCTGGAGAGAAGAAGGGAGTCAAGAAATAAGAAGGAGAGGCAGAAAGAGAAAGCCAATGAATTCATTATGATAAGAGAAGTGGCTAGGTGGACCTTGACATTATGTCAGGTACATTCCTAGTAAACCAAACTTGTGCCTCTAACTCTTTGATTCTTGTGCCAGTAGGACCTTTATTTCTACTGCCTTCTTTAATAAGTTACCTGCTAGGAGTAGAAATATTAATGAGCCCTTTGACGTAGAAACTGCCACTGGTAAGTCTACAAGGAAATCTGAGATGATAGATGATTATGATATAGTGTTGGAAGGCCATAGGTTCTCTACTAGGCTATTTATGATGACCTTAGGCGGGTATGTAGTCCTAGGGATTGATTAGCTAGCAACTTATAAGGTCAATATTGTATGTCACAAGAAGATGGTTCAGGTGACCGCGCCCGATGGAGGTGTTGTTACGATTCATGGGGATAAAGTTCGTATGGTCCCGAAGGTGATGTCAATAATTGTAGCACATGAGACATGGATGTGGTGCCTATCTAGCCTATAAGAAGGATGTGGATGTGTTGACACCACAATTGTTAGATGCACCAGTCGTTTTTGACTTCTCTGACGTCTTTCCTGAAGATTTATCAGGTGTACCACCTGACTATGAGATCGAGTTCCAGATTGATCTGCTACCTAGGGCTCAACCAATTGCTAAGGCGTCGTATCATCTAGCTCTCTCCAAGATAAAGGGATTAATGACTCAGTTACAAGATCTGCTAGATAAGGGTTTCATTCGATGTGTGGTCCTCCGGTCTTGTTCGTGAAGCAGACGGATGGTAGTATGAGGATGTGCATCGACTACCACGAGCTGAACAAGTTGACTTTGAAGAACGGGTATCCGTTACCAAGGATTGATGATTTGTTCGATCAGATTTAAGGGGCAATTGGTTTTTGAGGATAAACCTTTGATTTGGTTACCACTAGTTGAAGGTGAAGGAGCAAGATATTCCTAAGACAACTTTATGTACGTGTTATGGACACTACAAGTTTCTCGTGACGTCTTTCAGTTTAATTAACGCACTAGCTGCTATTATGGACCTTATGAATCGGGTATGCCAACCGATGTGAAACAGATTAGTGATTGTGTTCATAGACAACATTCTGATCTACTCAAAGAGTAAGAAGAGCATGCCCGCCATTTCAAGGAAGTACTAGAGACACTTAGAAACAAGAAGTTGTATGCAAAGTTCTCTAAGTGTGCATTTTGGCTGCGAGATGTCCAGTTTGTTGGCCATGTGATTAATCCTGAAGGAATCATATTGGATACTATGAAAGTGAAAGCAGTAACGTAATGGAAATATCCAAGGACGCCATTCGAGATTTGTAGCTTCTTTAGTTTGGCAGGTTACTACAGGAGATTTATTCAAGATTTCTCTAGGTAGCTTCTCTGTTGACTAAGTTGAGTAGTAAAGATGCAAAGTTCAGAGGGAGTCTAGATCAGAAGAGTGCATTTTAAGAGTTAAAGACCTAGTTAACTCAAGCCCTTGTTTTAACGTTCCCTGAGGGGAATGATGACTTAGTGGTGTATTCAGATACTTCTTATTCAGGCCCGGGATGCGTGTTGATGCAACAAGGGAATGTTATGGCCAATGCATCGTGGCAGTTGAAGATCCATGAAGTCAATTACCCTACTCATGATTTAGAACTGGCGGCTGTGGTCTTTGCGTTGAATATATGGAGGCACTACTTATATGGGACGAAGTTCACTATTTTCACGAATCACAAGAGTCTAAAGTACTTCTTCGAACAAAAGGATCTGAACATGAGATAAAGAAGGTGGTTAGAGTTGATCAAGGATTATGACTATGAAATTCACTATCATCCGGCCAAGGCGAACATGGTTACTTATGTTGTTACTCGAAAGGAACGACCTGAACCAATTAGAGTTTCAATATGAGACGTTGAAGGATGATAGGATTAACTCTGAGCGAATGAAGGGACAAACTTTAGATTTGGAGGAGAACACCCTTGGTGTTAAAACCCGATCTGTGCGGATGTGGATTCCTTGTTATGGGGGGGGGGAGATTATGGATGAAGCTCACAAAACTCAGTACTCCATTCATCCTGGTTCTACGAAGATGTATCATGACCTGAAGAAAAATTATTGGTGGTCGGGGATGAAACGGGATGTAGCAGAGTATGTGAGTAAGTGCCTAACTTGTTTACAAGTGAAGGCCGAACATCAGAAACGATACGGGAATATCCAACCTTTGGATATTCCCAAATGGAAGTGGAAACACATTACGATGGACTTTATTATGAAGTTGGCTCGCACGACAAAAGGATGTGATACCGTCTGGGTACTTGTGGATGACTTTATGAAAAGTGCTCTTTTTCTGCCAATCAGGGAGACGTGTTCCTCAAAAAGGTTGGCGGATCTATTTATCAAGGAGATTGTAACTCGTCATGGTGTAACAATGTCTATTGTTTCTGATACGGATACTCGATTTACCTCCATGTTTTAGAAGAAATTTCATGATGTAATAGGAACAAGGTTACACATGAGTACTTGTTATCATCCTCAGACGGATGGCCAGTAAGAAAGAACGATACAAACGTTGGAGGATATGATCAGAGCATGTGTTATCGATTTTGGAGGAAGTTAGGATGAACACTTACCATTAGAAGAGTTCTTATATAACAACAGTTACCATGCTAGCATTGGTATGCCTCTTTATAAGATGTAGTATGGTAAGAGGTGTAGGACACCTATATGTTGGGGAGACATTGGGCAGAAAGAACTTGGAAGTATTAAGGTGATCGAGGCAATGACAGAAAAGTTGGATAAGATCAAAGCCTCTATGAAAGCGGCAAAGGATCAGCATAAGTCCTACGCTGATAAGAGAAGAAGGTCGGTCGTGTTTCAAGTTGGCGATAAAGTGATATTAAAAGGATCTCCTTGGAAGGGGATTATTAAAATCTGGAAATGAGGAAAGTTGAGCCCAAGGTATATAGGTCCATTCCGGATCATCGTAAGGGTATGAGAGGTGGCTTATAAGTTGAGCTACCCAGTGAGTTAAGTAGAATATATCCAACATTCCATGTATCTCATCTAAGAAAGTGTTTGGCTGATGACAATGAAGTCATGCCACTTGAAGATATTAAGGTAGATGAATGGCTGGATTATATGGAGCAGCCTGTAGCCATCCTCGATAGAAAAGAGAAGCGCCAAAGAAATATAGTGGTTCCATTGCTACGAGTACAGTGAAAAAACAAAAGAGGATTAGAGTCTAATGGGAGACTAAGGAGGGTATGAGACGTCATTATCCACAGTTATTCATGGATGAAAGGTTTTGAGGACGAAACATAAATAAGGGGGTAGACTTGTAACACCCCGAAAATTTCAAGGAACGAAAGAAGACAATGTTCTCGTGCGAATGGAAGTTCTTGCGCGAGAAGTACGAGCGAGAAGTTGGATCTGGGTATAAATAGATGAGAACACCCATTTGACCCCCATAATCTCGCAAAAAGTGTTGTTGCTAGAGAGAGAGAAAACCGTTGTGTAGAGAGAGAAAGTGAAGAATTCAAGTGTTTAAGGTATGTAACTCAAGTAGTAACTCGTGTTATGTATTAACAAACGATTAAATGTGCAGTTTTCGTCCGATAAGGCTCTCGAGAAGGTTGTGTTGGTGTTATATCTTCAAGAGGTGACTTTCTAGCCCCTTTTTATGCAAGTTTTTACGTGTTGGGGCTATTATACATACTAAAATGCTTGTTTATGCTTTTAATGATGTTGTTTATGGTATGGAGTATGATATTCCAGCCTTAGAGGCTTTGGACGGGAAACCCGTAAGTTCTCGCATGTAATAGATATTTTATGCTGAATGGGATTTCAAATCTGGTAAGTTCTCGCACCATATGTATATTTCATGTGACATGTTTGTTCTCCCACGACTGGGTTGACTTGTTGTGTAAGAGTTGACTTTAGTAAGGTTCTCGCATGACTTGCTGTTTTTTGTTGTGTTATCTTTTTATGGCGTTTTCAAAACGATAACGTTTTACGATGTGACTTTACTTGGTATGTATATATATGTAAGTATAGTATTATGTAATGAAAGTAAAAGATAACGATAACGAAAAATGGAACGTAATGTATGAATGAAAGTCTTGCAAGCAAAATGAATGGATATAGTCAGCTTCGTGCATAATATATGGGGGTTTATTTATAAGCCTCTGCACAGACCGGCTTCATGCGTAATGTTTGGAGTTTAGCATATCCATTGATCATATAGTGAAAGATAATAATGAATGAATTAAAGAAATGAATGATAATAAAAGATAATGAATGAACGTATTATGATTTATGTATTGATGTATATTCGCGTAAAAAAAGGAAATGTTTTACGAAATGAAAAGTATTTTATACTAAAATTAGAACTCACCCAGAATCACTGACTTTTGTATGCATAATAGTTGGCACGTAAATAATGATGCTGAGGAAAAGCAGACATGAAAATGGAAGTTACTAGGATAGTTCAAGTCTAGCATCCATATTTTTAGAAATGACACTCTATCAACACAATATTTATGTAAAGGAAATGACACAATATTTTGAGACAATTATAATGATTAATGAAAGTTATGTTTTTCCGTAGCAAATGTTAAGTTTACAAATGTTTTATACTATGTCTGACTAACTGTGAGGTTACCAGAAACGGGGCCTTAAATATATGTATAACTTGATTTCTTGAATGCCCCTTTTATAAAATAAAGAAGAATAATATATATAAACCTGTTATAGAATAGTATAAGAAATTGTGATTTGATTAATATAAATATTGTCTACAATAAAAGTAAACCATTTTTAATTTAAACGTATATAATTAGAAGATTAATGCACTAATGATCCTATTGAAAAATGTTATACTAAAGGTAGTAGCGTTCCTTCACGTCCCTACAAACCAATATTATTAGTTTTGTCATTGAACAAGCCTAACAGAAAAATACATGGAAAGAGATTGTCAGTCCTAGATGTGATGCAATTGTGACAATGAATGATGTTTATGTGTCTATGTCTATATTTGATGAGTTGATGGGTTGATGCTTGCAACGTATCAAATTTTAGGGCGGTCTACTTTGGCTTGTAAGCGCCGGTCAATGGAGTTGCTAATGGAGCTATTGTTCCTCGTCAAGGCCTGATCACTACGCACAATCTTTCTAAACAACATGTGGGTTATGTTTCATATTCTAATTTTATTGTTACTGTGTCTGAGATCATCTATGTAATCATCTGATATCTTATTCTAGTTGTTTTTCTTAGTTCATGATTTGACAATATCATAGACTTGTTTTGTATGCATTTGTTATATGTTTATAAAGGATCTATTACCATTGGCCTTTGATCCAATGGTATGAGTGTGATGGTTAGAGCATGGGAACTTTTAGCTTTTAGATTCAATCCCTAACTTGTTGCAACCAAAATCCACCCTAAAAGGCTTATGGACTCGGGTTGTGGTGCAATAAGGAGAGAGTCTAGGTTCAAGTTCACCTTGATGTTGTAATGTTGTTGACTCTCATCTTCACTCGGATCTCATTACTTCAAAACCCCTCTTGAGCGTATTTAAACCAAAGTCAATTTTCATGTTTTGATCCAATATAAAGTGTAGTGATGTTATGTAAGAAAACGCCTCTTACTCACAGAAGCGTAACCACCGCCTTTATTGTGACCCCTCTCTGCATACAAGTGTGTAAACAAGGAGAGTATAGGGGATAACATATTGTTGTTGGCGGAAAAGACGTGTTATTTATAAGATATATAGTTGTGCCAATGCTCTAATGGGCTTTTGTTTGACTTTGGGCTGGTTAGAAAGGGGCTAACTTGAAGTGGGCGTGACATGTTGGGCGTTAGCCTGATGAAGAAGGTACCTTATCAAGTTTCCTAGTTTAGTGTAATTTAGAAAAAAGCATGTTATTCTACAATCAATCAATAGTAATGTTTTCAGAACCGGATCGGAAGTTGAATCGACGCCTTACTGGTTTGGTGGTTGGACCGGTCGGACTGGATTTAAAAACCGGATGACGTCATAGTTATATATATAGTATATTATATATATAGTTATATATATAATCAAATATAAGTAATTTATATATGATTTATATATGTATTTTATAGTTATATATAAAACTTAACTATATTTGTATATCTAACACACTAATTTATGGTTCAACACTCCGTTTTTACCTATAAAAATTAAAAAAAAATCCGGTCCGAACCGGTCCGGTTTCCCGGTCCAACCACCGGTTCGGGACGAACCGGCCGGTTCGACCAGACAAAAACGAATCATAGTAGACCGGACCGGACACCCGACTGATCCCCGGTCGAACCGGCCGGTCCGATCCGGTCGTGATAACATTGATCAATAGTCCTTCATTGTCGATAAAGAGACCTGAATGATTTGTAACTTTAACAATATGATGGCATACTCAAGCTGATTGACTTAATTCTATACTTCTTTTTTTTTGTTTCTTTTGGCATTAAGGAAGTTTCTTTTTTATATATTCTATTATTTTATTAATATTTTTCTTTCCACCATTTTCTTTTTTGATATGCACTAAGTAAAGTTTGTGTGTACGCATATATATAGGACCCTTAATACTCTTAATACTCAATTTTTTTATCTTTTTTTTACTCCTCTTTGGTGTGATGACTCTTGGTTTTTTTTTTTTTTGAAAGGCAAAAGTTTCATTAATGAAGCCTATCAAGGTGATAGGAAATTAATACAGCACCAAAAAACCACCAAGAAAGTACAGCATACAAACTGCAACTAACTTAACACAACAGACCACATTATAAGCATTAAAGCTTAAAAGAGACCCAATCATCCCACCCAATTGAACCATGTTTTGTTCTATGTACCAACCAGAGGAAGCCAATTTGCTTAACATCTTCAAAAAGCCTTCTTAAGGAGGGTTGCTTCCTGCGGAATACGGCTTCATTTCTCAATTTCCAAAGACACCACATACCAGCGAGAATCACCAATTGAACTGTTTGGGCCTTCAGACTGGAATCCTGGTGCGGCAGATTAAGAAGGTCACGGGTTGCAAACGGAAATAAAGGAGGGAGGTTACACCAGGTACTTATATAGCTCCACAGCATGGTTGCGTAGTAACATGAGGTAAAAAGATGGTCCGTCGTTTCCGGGGCTTCCTTGCATAATGGACAGTAGGTCACTCCCACATCGACATTTCTTTTGCTAAGACCAACCAGTGTGATGACTCTTGGTTTAATCTTGGTTTTTGCAACTCAAGATTTTACATAATGCAAAAGGATAGTTTGGTGGTTGAATCTAATTGGGCAACTAAATCTCTACAACTCCACCGTAGATCTAGAAATAAATCTCTTGCTTTAGAAGATACCATTTTCACTGTTCAATACCATTAATTAATTTAAATGTAACTACTTTTTTCGTTAAAATTAATGAACATATTTAAACAAAATCGTATAAAAATAAATGAAATAAAATGTTGATGGCATGTCGGATAATTAGAAGAGAAAATATAGTTAAATAACATTTAATTATAACAATTCATGATATTTAACATGCAGATTTCACAATAAATATAACTCAATTGAAATGTAAAAACATAACCCACATCAAATTAATAAAACTTTTAATAAATCATTATAATTTGTACATCATATAGGGAAATGATATTCTTTGAAAATTAGCAACTATTTGATCAAATATTGTAGAAGTTTAGCAGCCTCCACATCCACATGTTTTCACCATTTTCTTCTTCTTCACAACCACAACCGAGGATTCCATGTGTAACAAC
>BJCN01327567.1:0-14937 GCA_018326445.1 Flaveria brownii
CCCCGTCGGGTTCGGGTTTTTTTTCCATCCCTATTTATACCTCTTGTCCCAAATCATTTAAGAGCTCACGTTTTCTTACATAAAAATAATTGATTATAACAAAGAAAAACAAATCATATGCCATAGAAATTCAATCATATTGATATTCATAAATTCATCTCCTTGTACTTGTTCATGTGGCATAATCATCAAGCCCATGCACTTCCACATGCAGACACACACCCCTAACACTTTATCCCTACCTAATCTTAAACTTTTGCTCATGGACCTCAATTGTTTCAATCAATTAATAATTTAATATATTTGGCCATTCTTGATTACACAAATCCTTTATTCAAGTGTGGTCCAAGACACAAACTTTGTGTAATTAGGACCACTGGTTATGCAAAACAATTAATATTTTTATAAACAATATATTTCCTCTTGATATTTTATATCTATTTTGATATTTAACAAATGATGATAACAGAAGTGTTAATAATCGATAACTAAAAGGGATGACTAAAAGGGATGATGACGCATTTTGTTTGTTAAAAAGACTCTTTTTAATTATATCGTCTTTTGGAAAGTGATATCAATTATAAACACTTCAAATCTTAAAAAGCTTAGATATGTTTTGAAGTGCTTTTATTATTATGTGTGAATATTAAACTTTTTTAACGAGTCAAAATGAAAATCCTACTTAAAACAATTGATACTGCCAAACTTAAAAGTTAAAAGGGAGTTGCTAGTACAAATTCATTTAAAAAATTTCTTTGCAATTCTGTTTGTAATGAATATATACATACACACATACGTTTATGTATATCCCATACAAAATGCTCTCAACCTCGATCTAAAACGTAAGAAACAATGAGGAGCCAACGTGTGTAGGTGCTTGGGATTAACAATTATTTAACACATAGATTATATAACAATGATGCTCAATAACTGTTTTATGTACAATTTTTGTAAGTAGTATTGCTAAATAAGTAATGTCGCTGATACATGCACGTATGATGAACCATAAAACTAAACCCACACTTACATTATCCTAGGCACTTTAAAGTAAAATAGTAACAGTAGTAGTAATTAAATGTCATCGTTTATTTGTTTTAAAAAGCCCTAATCACCTCTTTTACTCTTTCCCTTTTAACACAATAACCACATTACAAATGGTCTTTTCGGTAACATGTCAATGATACTAGACTTGGCCATCCAAGACTACCACCTATATATACGTAAACGTGTATATAATAATCTATAATCTATAATATTATATAATAAAAGAAAGTTTTTTGAAACAATATGTCATCATTATAGCACATCAAATAACACGTGTTATCATTTTAGTACACCAAAAAAAATTATTTCCCGCCTCTTTTTCATAATAAATACGAAAATCAATTTGACTTTTCTTTATTTCCTAAAAAATTCCTAAAGATATGTTAAACAAACATATCTATATTTATGTTTTTTTTGTCTCTCTCATATTATTAAGTAAGTAAATTAAACTATAAAACATCTAAAATATTAATATTCTTATTTTAATAATTTATTAATACATACTAAATTATATTATTTCAGACATATTTTATCTTTAAATATAACGTAATAATTCTTAATTTTATTATTTGTTATAATTTTTAGATATTTATTATATTTTTATTTCATCAATGACTAATAATATCTAAAAAATAAAATTATTCATAAAATTAATGATTTTGCTAATGTTTACTTTTTCCACCTATGAGATCTAATCTAATATATAATATACCTAAAGTGTTCTCTATTAGCTTCACCTTTTAAGTTGACGAGATTTATTCCGCAAAACTAGAAAATAGCGAAGTAAACAATAAAGTAAAAAGCCAAAAAAACCCACTAAAATTAGAGCATCGAAATAAAATATGATATCTTCGTAAATTTGTTACGTATTTCCTCACACAAAAAACGACAAAAACAAAACAATATAATAGTTAAATACAATTAGTTAATTAATATATTCGTTGGTATCGTTTTTGTTTTGAAACCGTGCAATATTATGAACAATTAATATGTGTCCATTTAAACAAAACGGTTATGCATGTGTATAAATAAAAGTAAGTTTATTTACAAGATCTTTTACTAATTTGATCTACTTAAGTCATTTAAAAAATTTTAACCTAATTTTTTAATTCACATGCTAATGATAAAAGATGACAAAAACTTGTGATATATAAATAAATCAAAATTATCATCACTTGATTTAGTGTACATTGAACAAAAGATAAAACAATGCCAAATACAATAAAACAGTTGTTTTTATTTGTAAAATGTGTTATAGGAGCGTGTGTGAGAGAGTGTGAATATATATAAGCATGGACGGCGAAAATGGTGATTTTATATATTTGGTGTTGGTCAATTTGAAGAAGTCCATGTGATAGACATGAACATTCCTTTGAGATTGATGTCCTTCAAACAAAAATTATCTTTCAATAATGCAATTTATGGAATTTTTCTCTCTCTAAACATGTGAATATTATTTATATGTCATATATATACTCTTAATTCAAATCTTTTTCTATCTTCTTTTAGCAAGCTACAGTGCATGTTTTGGTTTTGGTTTTAGTTGACGTACGAATAATATCCTGCATCATGATTTCTATGGGTTCAGTCTTTCTAAACACCGTATGTTTTTTTTCCTCTTTTTTGTATTTCTGATCCCGTTAGGTGTTGTTAAAGTTAAATGAAACCAATATTTACCCTTTTAAAATCACATTTTAAACCCTTAAATATACAAAATTTTACTTCTTATCCAAACTAAAAAATATTTGAAAGCCACATTTATATACAACACCGTTTTGCTACTACACGAGGTAGCCAGGAAAACCCTACATCGACCCCAATTTAGGGAGTAAACTGAAAAGGGTTTCTAGTTTGATTAATTACACATCGAATACTAAAAAACAAAGGAGTGTATATATACTTATGTTGAAATATATAGGTGTCCAATTCAATACCACACACATATATATATATATATATATATATATATATATATATATATATATATATATATATATACTTGTTCGTTTCTTATACTTATATTTTGTTGTTTATTTTACATGTGACTTGAAGGTTTTTTAGGCTGGATTATGAGCTTTGATGGGTTTGAATAACAATTAATGGACTAAGAATACATATGGGGCTTATAGTAGATTAGCTTGAAGAGTTGTAGATACTATAGTCTTGGTTCTAGCTTCAAAAGGAAGTTTGTGAAATTCTTTTGTTAAACTTGATTCTTTACAATATAACTAATTTTGACCTCAAAAGAGAGTTTGTGAAGACTATCACAGCCTTTGTTGTTGAGAGCAGCCTTGTTTTCATATCCATCAATGCATCTTCTTCGTCTATAATTGTTTTAGGATTTGACTTTGTGATATTATGATCACATTATTAAAGGTCTTTGTTTTTCCTTTCTATTGGTTCATCTTGTCACAATGACGAATCGTGTCTGGTGTTGTTCTTCGTTTATTCGTACTTCGTTTTGTGTTCTTGAATGATTTATGGTGAACAATTCAAGTTTAGAATTAATGAAGTTAGATTTAACATTTTTTTTACAGAAGGTTGTGATTTAGATTTGGAAATTAGATGAATCCTCGAACACTTTGAAAATAGAATAAGATCATTCATCCATACTTCATTTTGTAAATGCTGATGGGATTATGAAGATTTGTTTGAATCTAAAGGAGCCAAGAACCAAAAATGTCAATTCATCTTTACTTTATAACTAACCTATGCCTTGATCAATATTTCACGAGAAATTATTATCATGATTCTTTGACTTTGTACCCAAAAGCTACAATTTTTCCCTCGTTTTTAATTTCAAATGTTTATTTTAAATCTTCATTACCAATTCGCTTTTACATATCCATAAATGGGCCTATTAACAGACATCTAGTAGACTATTAGCATTTAGCTCCATTGTAATGGGCTTAAGTTGATCCAGTATTTCTATTCCACCATCCACCCTGTGACCCTGCATTTCAATTAGGGCTGTTCAAATCGCTCGACGCTCGACACTCGCTCGACGTTCGTTCGGAATTTGCTTGAAAAATGCTCGCTCGAATTTTTGCTCGGTTGTAAACGAGCCGATCGGCTCGGATCGGTTTGTAAACAAGCCAAGCACGAGCAAGGGTCTGCTCGGTTCGGTTCGGATCGAATTAATATGTATATATAGTTTATACTTAGTGCTCTAATAGATTTGACCATTATATACAAATATATAATTATATATATCCATATTTGATCCATCAACCTAATAAAGAATTCTACACTTAATATAAAAGTGAAATCCTAAGCCGTTAAAAGATAATTTTTCGATCATCTCACTCTCACCGTCACCGTTATCTGCAATATGCTCTCTGCCTTATCGGTTACAGACTTAGCTAACTTCATCGGTTACAGACTTAGCTAGCTTCATCGTCAACCACAACGTGTTATCATCCATGAAAGTATTATGTAATGAAATATGGCTGATTTTTAAGTTATTAAATCTTATTCGCTGCAGTATAAATTGTATGACACACAAGATAGTTGGGTTGTATAAATTGTTTGCCGCTCGTTTACGCTCGCTCGACGTTCGCTCAAAAATTTAATGCACGAAAAATACTCGTTCGATTTTCCGCTCGGTTGTAAATGAGCCGATCGGCTCGGTGCGGTTTGGAAACGAGCCAAGCACGAGCACAGGTCCGCTCGGTTCGGCTCGGCTCGTGAACAGCCCTAATTTCAACCCCGTTCTTTTGTATGGGCCTCCTTTGTACATTATTGGAAATTAAAGTCATAATTCATAAATTATTCAGCATATTAAATTACACTAAATAGAAGAATGAATTATTTATTATTTTTTGTGTTAAGAGAATAATTACGCAATTAACCTAGATCATCAGTTCATCACATAGCACCCATGATGGATTAAAATCACCAGAAAGTGATGGCAAAACACACACAAGATGTCCATTAGAGTCAAGGTGGGCTTGATATTGCTGCAAGAAGCCAAGAACACC
The DNA here is from genome assembly GCA_018326445.1 of Flaveria brownii. Lineage (NCBI taxonomy): Eukaryota > Viridiplantae > Streptophyta > Magnoliopsida > Asterales > Asteraceae > Flaveria > Flaveria brownii. Next base: position 5,025 of record BJCN01327567.1, read on the forward strand.
CACACACCAAAAAATAAAAATAAAATAAAATTTTGTCAAGGCAGTTCAATTTTTGGAGCTTAAACATGTAAAACTGAAATAAACTAATAATCAATCTGAATAAAATGAATATCGATGTTAGTCAGGAATGTGATTATTACAAGCATAGCTAGAGACATGATTATTGGACAACATTGTTATTTTAATGCTATCTTCATTGAACCCTTGCTTATCTTTTAGGAGTATCTCAACGATAACACTTGAAAGAGTCAATACAAGAAAGGGGTGATGAAACAGCAAACCTCATTCATATACCGGCAAGATAAACGAGTCCATGACAATAATAACATTAACATCTAATGGTTTGTTTAGTCTGCTGCTAGTTCTCGGATATGGTCTACTAGAAAAAGAGTCAGTACACGCCTACTAATCATATCCACTATATAACATGACCCTACTAATAATATTGACTATATACCATTAGGGCTATATAGAAAACATAATTTCAACTTATAGCATGATACGCGTATGGTGATTTCTCTTGACGCTCAAAATGCTTAGCCATAATAGACCATTCGATCAGTCCCCATTCTTCCCCTTCAAAGCATATTTTTTAATAACATGAAATTTTCATATAATGATGTATGATTTTAACGCATTAACAGGTTTATTAAAGACATGATAACACATATATAAAAACTATGGGTTCTCATATTTAAATGTAATATATAGTAGTATACACACGTATTGGAGTTGTATGCATAGCTAATAAGCGCAGGAAATAAAAGAATGTTGTTTTTCCCACTGCTCTCCGAAACTTCGGAATCTTTAAAATTTCATTCCACCCATCATAAATCTACTCATCGTTTAACAGTTGATCATAAGATATGAAATTATGAATGTGTTCAGATTTCTTGTAAATTCATACATATCCCAGTGAGACACTTCATCGAACACTAACTGTGCACAACTGTTCATCACTAATAGTTCATAATTAGCAATTGGCACACTCAAAATTGGAAAAATTCAATCTAACCGGCTATTAACCGATCCAATGCAAACATGTTTCAAACTTACCGTAACCAACAATTTCTTCCCGGTTACCACTTCTCATATCACAAACCTTTTAAGAACCCGTTATTTTTAACCATTATAAAAACCGGTTTTTAAACAGTTAAAAGACTGGCTAATCGTTTATCCGAGCCGAACTTTTACATGGTAAGTTTTTTCCTTCTTAAACCGGTATTGGTAACCATCTTTGACCAGTACGACCGTGATAACAGATTCAGTTAATAATGGTTAACAACCGAAGCCGGTTTTTTAAATAACGGATTTGTGCAGTTATAGCCCAAGTACTGTCGGGCCGGACCGCCGGTCTATCGGGTCAGATTTATTCGGGTTGACGATTATAGCCCAAGTATTGTGAACCGAGAGTGGGCCGCCGGAAACGGAAAAACCCTAACGAGAAGTGAAAACCCTAAACCCTCAAAGAGGGCCTAGAACCTTCTACCATCGTATCGATATCGTGTTTAAATCCCCTATCGATCTTCCATTTCAGATTGTGCTTGGTGGAATAACAATGGCGAAGCGTTTGATCCCATGTCTCAACAGAGTGTTGGTGGAGAAGATCGTTCCTCCGTCCAAAACCACCGCCGGTATCCTCCTGCCGGAGAAATCATCAAAGGTGATTAGTAGTCTTCTAAGTTCTAACTTTATCGTCTTGTATTGATTCTGTTTTGATTTAGCGGTTGAATTGAATCGTTTGTGGTGGTGATTGCAGTTGAATTCAGGGAAAGTTATTGCCGTTGGTCCAGGGACTCGTGATAAATCGGGGAATGTGATTCCGGTGGCTGTTAAGGAAGGAGATACAGTTCTTTTGCCTGAATACGGAGGCACGGAAGTGAAGCTCGGTGAAAAAGAGTATGTGTTCTATATCTTTTGCTTGTTTTGTGTGTGTGGATGTTGTACTTTCAATTAGGAATTTGTTGGTTTGGTGGAAAGATATCAAATTGGAAGAAGTTTATTTTAATTTGTGTTGATAGTATGAGTAAAGTAGAATAATATTGTTTGATTAAGTTATATAAGAGGTAATAATTGGTCCAATTACGCATTTACAACACCATGAAAGCAATAACTTGTTTTAAAGAAGTAATCTGTTGGTAATAATGAAGCTGAGAGCTGTCAATTTGTACATTTGGTTGTCTTTCATATTATCGTTTCATTGATTATTGCTCATATTCTTATATGAGAGACTTCTGTTAACGTTTACTTGAAATTTTAAATGATACTTTTACAATTAAAGTTCTTTGATTAATTGGGCTACTATTATGCTTGAATGTCATTTTTGATGAACATTCACTTTATGAATCAGATCTATCTATTGTTACAATCATAGAATTATGTTGTAGTTAAATCAAGTTGATTAACATAAATGATTAAGTTATATGATTATGTCAAGCTGAAGAACATGAATGTTGATCATCTTTGCTGTTATGCATGATCTACTTTTGCTGGTTTGATTTAAATTGGAAAAATAAACACCTGATTATCTTTTGTTATGTTGTTTTAAACTATAGAACACATTGGTAGTTTCATAATCAAATTTGATACAGCACTTGGTGCTTGCTGTAAATCTAATGGGCATGAATGTTAAAAAACAGGGGAGAATCTTGTATCAATGGTTCTGAAATACTTACAGGTTTTCTGTAGGGTGCCCTACCATTCAATGCCCAAATCAATTTTATAGTCTCTCACATGATCTTTATCGGTTCATGTGCAATGATCATAAATAACGGCATCATAGTACGGGTTTGTGCTTTTTTGAATCTGGGTTTGTTGAAAGGTTTGAACTTTTTAGTCTACTTTTCTTATTCAACTCCAGTTCAAATCCTTCTTCTCATTCCCGCCTCCATACGCCATTACATTCTTTCTTTTTAATAGAACTCACTCAATCAAATCATTTAGTGGGTGATTGGGGGTGCTTTTTTTACCAACTTTTTAACCTTTTAACTTTTAAAAAGTTAACAAGTCATTTTATAATGTTTGACAATATGATGGTTTGTGAGGAAAATAAGTTAATAAGTCAGTCCATACTAACTTATTAACTTATTAAAAAAGTCAATAAGTTAATAAGCTGTTTTGATAAGCAATCCCAAACACCCCCTCAACCAATGTTGTTCTATTTACTTTGTATTTTTAATCAACAATTGTAGTTTGACAAGATCTACTGTTACTGAGTTTTTGCTATTTCTGTTGCAGGTATCATCTATTCAGGGATGAAGATATTTTGGGAACTTTGCATGACTAATTGTTCGCAAATATGGATCTTTTCATGATGTCGGGATGTTCCAATGTTGTTTGAGATAATAGACTGATTCATGACTGATGAGCTAAAACATTTGTTGACAAATGGGTGTTATATTCCAAGTTCATAATTGCAATGCAATAACATTTACATAAGATATTGCTTCTTATTTTTGACATTGAGATTTATATGCATCTTGTCATATATCTCTTTACCTTTATGTTCATAACTTTCATTTCAAGATATTGTTGATAAGTCTATTCGTGTAAATGTGACATGTTTATTTGAGAAGAGTGTAATTCTGGGTTTTTAATTACTCAACCCCATAAAATGTCAAAGGAATTAGTTTTATCGTGTAAAAGAACGAATTTTATTAATGTGGAGGGGTGCAATGAATAAGTTTAATTTGAGGGGTGATTGGTATGCTAGCATAAGCTGTGTGTTCTTCTGGTGATTAACTGATTTTCTTATAATCAATTTAATTGTCAACAAGTACAATTGATATGGACATATTTGATATATTGTATTTTCTTTGTTAGAAACAATTATACAAAAGTTGTAGGTGAAAACCAAGCGCCTTTTACAAAACAGAAACACCTTAATAAGTTATAGTACAATCACTGACTGTTTGAATAAGCTTTGAACAAACGACACCTATAAACAACGAGCAAAGTTTTAAACAGTGAGTTGCATAATTGATCGGGTACATTGCGCGGCTATAGACCAGCTCCCATGTGTTTTCTGTGAAGGTAAGTAGCTCTTCAACTGTCTTAGCATGCGTTTATTGTTTCATTTTAAGCATAGGTTTTAGTGTTTCCATTTATGAAATTTCATTTGGAGATTTGTTTAAAGGGAACATGTCAGTGATGCGAAGAAAGTTGATGACTGTAATTATTTGTTCCATTGTCCAAACTGCATGCGCCATTCCAATAAACAGAAGACCTGAAAACATCTGCACCATGAGATCTTTCTCATGTTAACTGGGCTATCCTCTTATATTGAATTTTTTTTTGGAGTTCTATATCATGTCATCTTCCTGCAGCTACTGCATCTAACAAGCTGCAATGTAACTGATGTTAATGTGAACTTCATCAGTGTTTGTACATTAGAAATAGTTTGATTACATGCGAGAAATCATAGGATTTAGGAACATGACTTGATCACTTACGAGAAAGAGTAAAACTTCTACTTGTGTCACTCAACTAATAAAGACCTGCTATTCACATCACTCAAGTATTCATAAATCATAACAAGTAAACTTAGCTCCTCACACTATGCTTACGTGGCACAAAAATGATTCAATATTATTGCATTGGCATTTAACAACATAATTACATTGATAAACGTACATCATAATTCATAAGTAATGAAACCACAGTAGTAAATCAACAAGGTCTTTTGTCTATACTGACATGATGGGTTCTATACTTCAACAAGCGGGAAAAAAAACCCTCTGAATAATAATAATAAAAAGAAATGGGGCATTTCGACGAATTAGGATTATGCTACTCTAGAAGCTTGTTACAAGCACCAACACCTATAGCAGCAGCTAGATGCCAACCGGCATGAAGATAAGGTATTTCGGGAAACAAATCATCAGCAACAAAGAACGCACCACCTAAAAGTGCTGACATTTTGTGAACATTGTGCACTAGTTTAAGCTCAGGATTTCTGATCACTCTTCTTGCAAATGCAACCTGGAAAAATAAAAATTATTATTGCAAAAACATAAAGTTTAAAAACTGGCTAAAAAGTGTACCAGGTCAACCCAACCTGACCAGCCCATTTTGACCTGTTACCCAATCCACTAATTTTGTATACCTCCATCATCCCAGTATGAACAATTGAAACCATGAGTGGCTGAATAGGAAGACACAAGGCGGATGCAGCCATCAGAAGTTTAGGGTTTTCGTCCCTAAGAGCCCTTGATAAGCACTGTAACAATTAAATTTTATTTAGTCTTGCATTTTTTGTATTAACTGATGAAAACTGCGTTAGTTGACAGGGTTGTTAGGAAGAGGTAAATAGGTGTTTTACTAACCACTGTAGCTGTAGCTATCATTGTGTAGTCGGCCCATCTTAAATACTTTCTGCACCACCCTTTAGAAGAATGGTACAAACTTGAAGCAATTCCTACTCCGATTAGTGAGTTGGCATAAAGCTTAGAATTCAAATTCTTTCTGGAAATTGAAAATGATCAAAGGTTAAAGTTCACGTGATTCAACGATTTGCTTACATCTATGGTTATGCAATTCATCAATCCCAGGTAATGATTCAATCAAAAGGGTTGAAAGTCACCCAAAGTGATATTTTTAAGGCATAAAAACTCAATTCACTTTTATTAATTAAAATTATCTAACCTTGTAATCAACTTTGACACACTAATTATGTATTAAAAAGGTAGAAAATTCTGGACCGAAAGTGCTTCGAGTCAACCCAATGTCCCAACAGGACCCATACAAAATAACCGTTTCACCATACTCAACATACTAATCACCATTGAGAAAATACAGAAAGAACATGCCTAGGAGCTTGGATTCCAACAGCAATAAAAGGAATAGAAGTAAGTACATTTGCAATCCTCTCCCCAAGATGTCTATCACCTACCACAATTTTTAAGAATAAGCGTTATAATTTATAACCTATCGACAACGGATTCAATAAAAGCATTGTCGCATAAATTGTTAGTACCATGTAAACAACTATGGATGGGTCTCAAACAGGATGGTCTCTGCTGCCATACTCTCCTATTATAACAAAAAAATAACAGAAAACAGTGAAAAAAAAAAAAAACTAGCAATCATCATGAATATTAGTAGAAACAAATCAAAGTTATAGAATAAGTTCATAGGCACTAACTGCACAGTATGGACCCTTAAGAGCTGATTAACACCTATGGTCAACCTTCCATGTGTTGACTGCTGAAAGTTTCCATTTTGAGAGATTTCTTCTAACTCAAATGGTGAATGTTGAATCACATGAACTCCATGCACATGTTCTAGGGTTCTCCCTGTGCTCACTTGATTCTCTTGACCCATAAGTCGATTGGCAATCAGCCAACACTTGACTGATTGCCAACAAAGATACAGGTCCCTAGACAGACAACTGGAAAAAAGGAAAGAACTTTTAACTTATCTTGAGATCAAATCCCTAATTCTTAACAAAAAATCCCTAACTCTCATGGAAACTAGAGCATTTCGTCGAACATGAAGTATACAGTTAGCAAAAATGGTATATCAACGAATTGCTAACTTCAAATTAAATTAAAGATTAATTTTTAACTTCAAATTTGTCACGAAAGATTAAATTAAAGTCAACAAAAGAAGTTAAACCTCAAAACCCAAGTTCTGAATTGAGAAATCTGATCATCTAACCACATTCAAGCTCAATTCCAAAAGCATAAACCCAATTTAATCTCATAACCAAACCCTACTACAACACAAATCCCAATTCAGGATTCACCACAAAATTAAACAAAGCAGCATCATCAATCAACGGATTAAGTAATCCCCATGTTATGCACTGCAAACAAAAGCTAAAAATGAAAAAAAAATCAAAAATAGAAAGAATGGGCCCTGCGATTTACCTGCAAATCGTTGATTAAACGAGAAGAAGTCGTGTGGGTATGAATCAAGAAGATGCAAGAGATGAATTAGATGTTAGAATTGCAGATGGATTAGAAAATCAAACACGAATCTTCCAATGAGGAAGAGGAATTTCGCATATTCGTGACAAATTGATGAGTTTATGATTTCCGATTTTCTAGTAGGTTTGTCAAAAGCAGTTGTCAATTTGGCATTCTATTGGCCCACAAACATAATTATTGAAATAAATAATGCGTAATGGAAAATTGGGCTTCGTTTGTCATTAGCCCAAGTTTCGGCTCAATTATTATGTAACCAGGCTTGTTATTTTGACAATACTGGTAAAGAACCCAATTCTCGAGCCGGAGCGGTTTGTAACTAAGAACTGACCCGGGGCAGTTTGATTATCACTGATTTAGCAAGATCTGATTGTATCAGAAGCTGACGCAGTTAGAAGTTTTGACTGAGTCTGTATCTGACTGAAACTTGGTTGTTTGATTCAATAGAGTTGACCGAGACTTTTCCATCAAACAACCAAAATGTCAAATTCCCGCACCCTTTTCTCCCCCACACCCCTTTATATAAACTCATTTTTTCAAACAACACCATTGTTAAAACTCATTCTTCCAAACAATACCATTGTTAAAACCCTTTATATAAAACACATCCTTCCTCTTCCCCTTCCCCATCTCAATCCCGTCAGCAACAACCACCCACAACCATCGTCCACCTTCATCTCCACCGACGATATCCAGGATCACAGCAGCAACAACCATCGTCCACCTTCGTCTCCATCGAAACCCCGCCTTCGACCTCCCTTCGAGCCACCCCTGCTGCCACCCCTGTTGCCCCTTCATCTCCATTGAAACCCCACCTTCAACCGCCCTTCGAGCCACCCCTGTCGTCCCCTTGGTCCCCCCAACTCGGTCAGTGAAGAAAATTTTTAGGACTCGGTCAGCCCTAAAGACCGGGTCAGTGGGCTTCACCATGAACATCAAACGCACTGACCGGCTGACCGAGTCATCCAATCAGCGGTCAGTGGGCGGGTCAGTGTAATCAAACAGCCCCTAAGGAACTGGTTTCTATAGGAACCGGTTAGGAACCGTCCAACTCGCTGGTTTTGGATCACTTTTACTATACCTCCTTTGAAACCGGAAATGGTCTAGAACTTAACTGGTCATTTGCCACTTGAATAACCGATTTGAAACTGGAGCTGGTTAGGAAAGAAAATCAGTTTTTAACTTTTGTTGACCATAACCAAATCGGATTTGAAAATTACCTGATATGTACAACTTAGTTGCTAGTATCCAAATAAATAAGTGTCTAAGATATTAATTCATACATTTTAATTAACTATTTTAAAATTTGATTTAAAATGGCAAGTTTATATTCATTGAGAATCTTTCTTCCATTTCTTTTTGTAATTATCGGCTATTTAGAACTATGTCTAGTTTTAGTACTATTTAAATGACTTGGGTTACTTTTCAAAGGATGAATCTATATAGAGTTTAGAGGTGTACGAACCGGTTTTTTCCCGAACCGGTTCAGGTTTAAAACCGAACTTGCTTTTTTGCCATGGGGTCAAATCGTTTTTTTTCAAACTGATTCGGGTTACAACCTGGTTTGGCTCGTTAAATACTCAAACTTGTCAAACCGATTTGGACCACTTTGAAACTGGTTTTTTTAAAATAAATTGGTCCTTTGCCAGTTTAACCGGTATACAAACCGCCGTTCGGATCGGGTTGAAAACCGGTTTGAGACAACCCGGCTTTTTTTTTTTCAAACGGTTTCCTTCTTTGACCTTTTTTTACACCTTTAACAGAATTATACTGTTTCTTTTTCCTCTGTGTACTTCTATTTTATTATAATACTATTATTTTCTTATGTGTCCCGAAAAAGATGTTGGCTTAACGTATTCTCTTTAAAAATTTAGTTGAATGCATTTTTCTTGTATTCTAGTATGAAAACAAAAGATTATTATTGATATAACGAATTAAAAAACGAATGATTCTACAAGTAAAAATGAAACGTAGTACGTTTAAGTTTTAACACTATTCAAAAACCAAAGGAACCGAGTTTGACTATCGAGTTGTATGGACAGTTGCATGTCGGCAACTAGTGGAAGTAGCATATTTATAATATATTTTTTTATTAATATTTATAAGCCAAAATTTGATTTATTTAATATCAACATTACAAATTTCAAATCGATAGCCATATATACATGAAATAACTCAAGCCTAGGTTGCCTTGATGCCAATGTATAGAATCATTGTTTTTCCTTGATTGTGTCACACCATTAATGAAAATTCTTATTTTTAAATGCATTTTATAAATAACATAATATTTGTGATTATTGGATATAATACGTATGACGTATTACCATGTTGGTTATGTGGATAGAGATTGGATATTGACAAGGGTTCAATACTCACACTGTAAAAAAAGGAACCCGTAATGAACAGATCACAACTCATAAACCTGGTATTTTTTACACGAGTTGGATGAATTTCTTGATTCAAGTTTATTTAATCAAAACTTCCGTATTTATTTTGATACAAACTAAAAACATTAAAACTTTTGTCTCCGGTTGTTAACATACATACGCCACTAAACAATTTTTACTCCTTGATATCCTTAATTATCATTATTAACTAGTGTCTTTCTGACCAGAAGAATTTCCAATATAAAAAGTAAAATAGTCATACTAACATCTCATATATATATCCATGTGTATTGAAACTCGTACACTGAGTTACAAAATTTTCGTAATATTATACCATTTACAAACTTCACTAGAACTAGGGCTAATCTATCTAGCGCGTTGCGCTAGTATTCAACCCGCATTGAAAGAATTATATTTTTTATAAAAACAAATCCAGAATAGATATATCGTTGTGGCTGCAATCTAGAAGACCTGCCACGCCAACCAACGGTTATCCTTTTTGGCTTCATCATCGCCATGTGTGTATCACATACCAGAATTTGGGTACAAATTAACCAGGTCCAGAATTTGGGTACAAATTAACCAGGTCCAAATGTATGT
>BJCN01327586.1:0-10839 GCA_018326445.1 Flaveria brownii
GACCTAGTCAAAAATAAAGAAAACAATGCTATGTTATTTGATTTTATTTTATTACGTTGTATCGTGTGACCTGTCTAGTATTACTCAATAAATAAATGGTTATTAATGTTATTTCAACGTATTTAATACCTTGAGTTATGAACAATCGGTTCACATTCGTCCGTCTCGATGATTCCGCCATCGGTCGGGGTGTGACAGATACCGATTCTTTACCATCAACTTGTTCAGCTCTCGCTAGTCGATGCACATTCGTATACTACCGTCCTTATTCTTTACAAATAAGACCAGAGCACCCCATGGATTGATACTCGGTTGAATGAATCCCTTATCTAATAGCTCTTGCAACTGATCCGTTTGTTCCTTTATCTCGGTCGAAGCTACCGATACGGTGCCTTGGCAACGGGCTGAGCACCAGGTATCCAATCAATTTCAAACTCAATCTCGCGGTCCGGTTGCACATCTGATAAATCTTCTGGGAACGTGTCTAGAAAGTCACGCAGAACTGGTACATCAAAATGTTGTGGTATTGATGTGTCCAGAACTGGTACATCCACGTTTCATGCATTTCTCTGCCACCGCCATCGAAATCATCTTTGGAACCGTAGTGACGTGATCACCGTAGACCGTCACCAAACTTCCATCAGGTGTGGTTAATCGGATCATCTTCTTGCCACACACAATATTTGCCTCATAGGTCGCTAACCAATCCATCCCTAGTACTACATCAAATCCGCCTAGGGTATCACAAGTAGTTTAGTACAAAACCTATGGCCTTATAGTTCTATGGTGCAGTTTTCTGTCATATCAGAAATTCTAGTAGACTTACCAATAGTAGTTTCTACATCAAATGGGTCATCAATACTTCTACTACTAACAGGCAATTTAGCACACAAAGCAGCAGAAATGAAACTCCTATTAGCACCAGAATCAAATAAAACATAGGCACAAATTTGGTTTACTAGAAACATACCTGACACGACATCGGGGTCCACCCTGGTCTCCTCCCGGGTTATCATGAAGGCTCTAGCACTTACCCTCTGTTGTCCATCCTCTGTCCTCTTCTTTACCCTAGAACTCTCGGCCGTTGGCTTCTTGCAATCCCTTCTCAGATGGCCATACTCACCATAGTTATAGCACCGCATAACCCAACACATCTTCGCCACATGACCGGGCTTTCCGCACTTGAAGCACATATTTGCTCCCCACTTACATTCACCCGTGTGCTCCCTTCCGCATCTACCACACTTCTTCATCCTCGAGCTTAATGACACCACCTGTCGGTCATCACCTCTCATCCTCTTATTGTTTGGGGTGAAACCACCACGCCCAAACGATTTCTCACTCCACTTCTTGTCATCACCACCTCTCTTGTTCACCTCAACCACGGCCACCTCTCTCTCATCATATTGCCTCCCTGCCAGATCCACTGCTGACCTAAAAGTGATTGGTCGGGCAGCAATCAAATGCCTGCAAATATCAGCCGGCAATCCCTAGATGTACCGCTTAATTTTCCTTGACACTGGTGTCACCTGATCAGGCACTAGCCTCGCCATCTCATTAAACTTGGTAGTGTATTACTGGTGTGTCATGGTTCCCGCCTCAAGCTGTAGGAACTCCCTTTCTATCTTGTCTAGTTCCTTGTGAGGGAAGAATTACCCAATCACCATCTTCTTTAACTCTCCCTACCTTATGTTCTCGATGGCCCTGGTGCCCTCGGCTTGAACGATATTGTCCCACTAACACATAGCCGAGTCAATAAACAAGTGAGTGGCGAACTTCACCTTCCGGTCCTCCCTACACTCACTAATCTCTAACACCGCCTCCATCTCTCTTACCCAGCGGTGAGCAGCGGCAGCATTAGCATTGCCACCAAAAGTCGGGGGTTTACATCGTTTGAATGCTCCGTAGTTGCACCCCTTTGCGGTTTCCCGCACTTCTACCACCTCCTTATCACTGGTGGTTGCCTTCTCAGCAATCAAGTCTTCCTCGTCATTATAATACCTCACATTCTCCCTCCTTCCAGCTGTAGTCCTTCTCCCTTCCTCTTTCTCCTTTCTTTCATCCTCCCCCACAACATGGATGACTTTAGTCACTACAGACGGCAGGATTGTCTGCATGACTTGGTGAACCTCCTCAATAACTGCCTCTTTAACTGAGGCCCTCAGGTTGGTGCACTCATTAACGTCCTCATGTTGGTGTACCTCGGGTTATGTAGGGGTCTTTTCAGTAGTCATAACCCCTTCCTTGTGGCATGTGTTCCCGTACCACGTCCACCACATACTCCTCTATAAGCCTTAGACGATCTACCTCCAGCCATCTCTAAACACTATAGGATTCAAACACTAACACAGTCATTCCTGCTAATAACTTAGTTTATGTTAAGTATAGTAAGTCCCTAATTATAGTGATCAGTTTTGATTAGCCACTTACTTTACTCTTCATACCCCAAGCATTTCCTATCCTCACTACATCAGTATCTAAATCTACTAAGAGCACATAATTCAAATAGCACACGCATATAATACCGGTTAACATTAAGAAAAGAAAACCTGATGGCATGTAGCTACTTGGGCTGGCATCCCTCCCTTCGTCCTATTTTCAGTTTAAGTTTAGGTTTTTGAAAATATTTACCCATTTCTATTAAACTTTGGCTCTGATACCAACTTGTAAGGCCCCGTTCCCGGTGACCTCATAGTTGGTCAGTCATAGCATTATTTCATAAACAATACACCTTTCATAAACGTTGCTGCGGAATTAAGTTAACAAAAACCATTCATGCATATAATTAATTTTGCAAAGTAATACATTGTTATAAGTTAGAGTTACAAAATAATCAATTAGTTGCATTACAATACAACAAAATCATTAAGCATTAACGGTTGCCAGTCTTTCCCTACCGAGTAGCTTCAGCCGCGTGCCACCCTCAGCATCAATTACCTGCCAACTGAAAATGCATAAAAGTCAGCGCTGCTGAGTGAGTTCTAGTTTTTAAAGCGTTCAAAATACCTTGTATACTTTATATATGAAAATACCTATTTCAGAAAAACACTTCTTTTACTTTCATACATGAGCATTCATCGTACATATATCAAAGTATAAGCTCATTATATTTCATTATCGTACGCATTTGTTCGTTTCGTACTTTTTCATTACCTTTCACTATTTCTAGATCATGTCATAACTATACCCCATTGTTGGGCACAAAGCCTCCTCCTCCTCGGGGTTAAGCAACAAGGATCCCGCTTCATACTATGGATCAATCATCAAGATTGATCGTCCCTGTGTGTGAACCCTCATGGGTTAGCGAAGATCGCACGCTATAAGACACACAGTTGAGCTGACAACCCTCAATGGGTTATGTTCCTTTTTAAATTTTGCTTGCAAGACTTTTCATTCATTCATTATGTTCCACTTAGCATTAATCATTAATCTTTCACTTTCTTTAATGATAATACTTACGTATAAAAATATAATCACACCACGTAAAGCCATATAATAGATATGTAACGGAGAACATAAAACATGCCATGAACATGCATGAATTCAACAAATATAACTTTAAAACAATCCAGGGTGAAATCCTAAGATTTCTAGTGTTTTCCCAAAATTTCAAAAATTTTTCCAAGTGTTCTAGGCGCATGAGCACTATGCAGGCGCGTGAGGACTGCTTAGGTGCGTTAGCACTATGTAGGCGCATGAGTCAACACCTCGGCGCCTGGAAATCCATCCTGGGCGTATGGGGTACTGTTCTAGCGCATGACTAACACTTAGACGCCTAAGCAAAATGGTTGGGCGCATGGGGTACTGTTTGGGCGCATGGGGTACTGTTTGGGCGCATGGGGTACTGTTTGGGCGCATGGGCTATGACTTAGCATATTCAGTCAAATTTTCTAGGCGCATGAGGACTATTGGGGCGCATGAGTTATACTAAGGCTTTCTAAGTCAAATTTCTAAGCATATGGGACCTGTTTGGGCGCATGACCAACTCATATTCCTATTTCCAAACTGTATTCAGTCCCATATACTTTCTAACATACTTACAACATGAATCGTATCATTCTAAGCATCAAGGCAACTCACAACCATAAAACACAAGAGTTTATGAACGTATACATACGGGTACTTATATAATAGTTTTAAAAAAAAATTTCATACATTTTCAGCCCCAAAAGTTTAAAACACAAGAAAACCAGGGTCTAGAACTCACCAATTACAGCCAACAAGTAAACCCCTCCAACTTCTGTGCACAAGAGTTTGAACACCTAAAACAAACCTAAATAAACAACCAAACACATAGAACACTTAAAAATCGGTTTTAAGGATGAAAACCCGACAAAACCAAACCAAGAACACAACGAAACACATTCCTTCGAGAATTTCAGCTTCTTCTTCTTGAAAATCTGAGAGAACTGCTCTTATTTCTTCTTTCTTGTTTTCAGTCGAAAGTGGGAGTAGAGAAAGTAGTTACATGGGCGGTCATACCCCTTTTAAACACAAAATAATAAGTTTTTTCCCTCACATGATATACAAGCTTCACAAAGCGTTTTATGGTCTAAATCAAGCCCCACGAAAGTGGTATGAGACTCTATCATCTTTTCTGCTTACACTTGGATACGAAAGAGGAAAGATTGATCAGACTCTCTTTAGAAAGAGAAAAGGAAAAGACATGTTGCTAGTCCCGATTTATGTGGATGATATCATTTTTGGCTCAACAAACAAAGAACTCTACAAAGATTTCGAAGATCTCATGCATTCAAAGTTCAAAATGAGTGCAAAGGGAGAACTCACTTTCTTTTTAGGGGTGCAAGTACAACAAACAGTAGATGGAATCTTCATCAATCAATCAAAATATATGGAAACCATGTTGAAGAAATTTCATTTTGCAGATTGTTAGTCTATCAGAACTCCTGTTGATACCAAGATGAAGAGAGGTCCAGATCCAGAAGGAGAATCAGTGGATCAGACTCATTAAAGATCTATGATTCAATCACTCATGTATCTAACAGCTAGTAGACCTGACATTATGTTTGGTATATGTGTTTGTGCCTGGTATCAAGCAGATCCCAAGGAATCTCACGTGAATACAGTCAAGAGGATATTTAGATATCTCAAGGGCAAGCTTGTACTTGGATTATAGTATCCAATGCAAGGAGATTTCAATCTCTATGCATACACGGATAGTGACTATGGAGGATGCAACTTCAATAGGAAGTCCACATCTGGTGGTTGTTAATTTCTTTATCCCAGACTTGTCTCCTGGCAGTGCAAGAAGCAGACAAATGTGTCAGTTTCAATAGCAGAAGCTGAATACATTGCAACATCAGCTTGTTGCTCTCAAGTTCTCTGGATTTAAAACCAGATGCTTGATTATGGTTTTAACTTCTTGCACACACCAATTCATATTGGCAACATAATAACAAATAATCCAGTTCAACACTCCAAAAGTAAACATATTGAAATTACATATCACTTTTTGAGAGATCGTGCTGAAAAAGGGTTAATCAAATTGATATAGGTTCACATTTATAATAAATTAGCTGATTTATTCGCTAAGGCATTTGATCCAAGTAGATTTGAATTCCTATTTCAATCAACTGGCATGATTAACTTTGAGTAAAAACCAAAATCAACAAAAAAACATTAAAAAAAATCATAAATATTACAAATGGAATTCATCTTCCAGAAGTATATGTTTATACTGTGGGAAATGATATAATTATAGTCGTTATATTATTCACTGTGCTTATATATAAATCTCAAATGACTAATATGACTTATCTTGTATGCAGGTAGGCTCAACTTGGAAAAGAAAACACAGGCAGTGATGAACTAAAGCTTATATTCAACTGTGAAGATTTCATCTCAAAGTGTGTGTAAGTATTAGCTTATCCAAATATGTGTATGTGTGTAGCAACCTAAACAAACAAGGTAATGATTTCATATGAATCTCTTTTACTCGCATCAGTTTTTCCTTTGTTTTGTTGTGCAAAGACCTGGAAAAACAAGCACATAGTGATGATGTCATGATCCATCAAGATTCCCAATGAGGAACACATCCAATTTGGATGAAACAATAGAATAAAATACATTCTAAGTGAATGCAACAAAAGAATCCTAAGTGAGATCACCTTCCAAAGTGAAGTTAAAAGAATCCCAATGTGGATCAAACAAATAAAAGGATCAAAACAAAACAATCCTAATGATGATCAAGCAAAATGAGATCTCATATTTTAAGTGACCTGGTCAAGTAAGCTGTTAAAAGTTCTACCATTCATTACATGAAGATAGTTGATCTTACCATGCTTTTGAGTGTCAGATACATGTTGAATACTCAACTAACTCAAAAACATGATAAAGATCACTTGCATTAAAATATTAACCAAGTATGAGTTTAAGAGGATAAACATACCTTCAATCAATATGTTCATGACCATGTCTGTTTTACTAAAACTTGGTTGCACTTGTGAAAGGTAAGATTGATATGATCCAAGAATGGTATATCTTCACTTCATGTATAGATAAGAAAACAAAAATCACAAAAATATTTTCTCTTAAAAATTTTAACAAATCTTTAAAGTTCGTATCTCTTATGGATGTAAACTTTAAGGGGAGTAATTAAAATTTTAATCATTTTGTATAGTAGTTTCCTTTCTTGAAAAATATAAAAATAGAAAACAAGTATAAAAATCGGAGAACTGACTGCCTTGGTGTAGAAGTTATGCCATAATAACTTAGTTTTTATAGACATCTTGAAGCACAAAAGTCCAAGATCAGTCAACACTGGGAAACTTGTATCATATCTGATGAACAAGTCAAGCCAAGCAAGAACTGACAACCTAAGCAACAGTCAAAACTTCATAAACAACAAAGCAACAGACTCATCTTCATAACAACCAAAAGCAAAAGACACAGCTTCATAAAGATCAAGCATCAAAGCAAAACAAACCAAAACTATTCACAGTAGAAAATTTAAGATTTGACAAGTTCAACTTAATGCAGGTAAGAGCATTGGTTAATGCGGTTTAAGGTAACCCAAGCACATAACCAATGCGGGTAATAGTTTTGAGTAATGAAAACACAAGTGAAAGTAATGTGGATAAGATAACTCTACCGCATTAGTCTCACTACAAATATCTACAACAAAGTTTTCAAGTATTAAAACTAATGCGGCCAACTTTGTTCATATGCATTTGTTTTTCTTAGCCGCATTTCTCAGATATGGATGAAATCAATAATTAAACTTGGTTGTGCATTTGTATCATCACAAATTAGAAGTGTGCTCACACTCTTCTGTCATCATGTTTGAAGTTAATGAAATACAAACAACTTGGTTGTTCATCCGCATTTGTTGAAGCAAATACGGAACAATAAATGATCTTCAGCATTTGCTACAGTGTACAAATGCCAAGAAAAAGTTACAACATCCGCATTTGCTACAGTGCAAAAATATGTGTAAATTTAAAACATCCACATTTGGTACAGTGTTCATGTCTGAACTTAAAACTTTCGCATTTGCTACAGTATACAAATGCAGACATATTTTACTCTTTCGCATTTGCTACAATAAACAAATGCTGACTGTTTTAACCTTCCGTATTTGCTACAGTAGTCGACCGCACTTGTTTTCAACACCTGTATAATTTGAAAAGGACATTAAAAAGACTATTTAAACATATCATTAGAGTGCAGTTAATACATTTCAAATTTGAGAGACACTATAGTGAGACGAGCGAAAACCTTCCTACTGTTCTTCATCCATCATCAAAATCATTAACAACATTCTGATTTTTGTGTTCTTCAAACATCATATTGCCTCTATTTCGATTTCAACCATCATAGTATCGAAACAAAGTGATTCTCAGCAAGATCCATGATGTACCCTTCGAACACATTATGAACTCAAAAACCCTAAAACAAAGAAATAATCTCAAAATTAACCACAAACCAAGGATTGATAAACATTTTCAAGTTCAATGACATAAATAATCATGAAAATTAACACAAACAAGTGATTTTCAAAACCCTATGATTATCGTATGAACAGGGGATCATCAAAATGAAAATGTTGACTTCAAAACTTATGTTTGAATGTAAAATGGGTTTTCCAATAGAAAATCAACATCAAAATAAAAGATTATTCACAATAAAAACTGTTCATACATTGCAAAATCAAGTTAGGTCAAATTTCTATGAAATAATACCTTTGATTCTTCAATCTTGACCAAACAAAGTCAAAGTTGAAATAATGAGCTTGATTTCACCAATGTAATTGATGGTTAAATGTCAAAAAGTAACTCATATGCATCTTGTGCAGAAGCTAATGGCAAACCTCCCTTGGAGTAAGGTTTACAATGTTAGTGGATTTATTGACCCTGAAGTCCCTAAAGTAGGACTTAGAGACATGATCAGATTCATATCCAATACTAGGGTTGCTCATGCTACCATAGTGAGACATGTCATTTATGAGAACTTCATAAGATCATTTTGGAGCACAACTGAAGTTGCAGAGATTGATGGCGTCAAGACTCTATCTGGTACAATTTCTTCTGATCACACCCTTTCAATCACTGAGTAAACTGTGAGACAGTGTCTACAGTTTGGTGATGATGCTAACACTCCTCAAGAACTAGAAAATGAGGAAATCATGACCTTCTTTTCCAACATTGGTTATGAAGGAGGATATGAAGGAAAGCAGATTGTCAAAGGGGTGGTAGATCTGCAATGGAAATTTCTGATCCATCTATTCCAGCATTGCCTGTCCAAAAGAACAACAGGATGGAATGATATCCTTGTGACTACTTCTTCTGCCATTTCTGCTCTATGCACCAACAGGCCATTCAACATTTCTACTTATGTATTTAATGGCCTGGTGTCAAACATTCAACAAGGAAGAAGACATATGTTCCTTATGTACCCAAGATTCCTTCAATGCCTCATCAATGAATCATTTCCCTAACTGACACCTGTAGGACCTGTAATGAACATTCCTTATTACAATGCCAAGTCCTACATGTATATGAAGAAGAGAGATCCTATGAATTTCTATAGTGGGACCTTCTTTCCATTACTTCCTTAGATGTTTGAGCAGATTAAACAACAAGAAGAACAAAAGAATATAGCTCCTGATGAGCAAGCTCTAGAAGAAGAAGAACCAGCAGCTCATGATCAACAACGTGCTGATGAGCATGCTAAGCAAGAAATGGAGGAACAAAGACCTGTGTCACCACATGTTGATGTAGGTGGTGATCTCCACTCAGGACCTTCTGTTCAAGAAGCTGAAATGGCTTCTCCGTTTATTCCATCACCTATTCAGTCTCCACAACGTCTCCTACTCATTTTTCCCCACCACACATTCTCTAATAGTTGCTGATTCTATAGAGTCTGGTGAATCTACCAGCTCTTCAGATGACTCCGAATCATCTCCGGATGAGGAGGGTCACACTATGAGGATGCCTATAAGACAAGTTTAATCAGAAGCATGGTCTTCTAAAAACTATGCTGAATCAGGAATCAATCAACATGATGAGAAAGATGAAATGATTACAGAGCTTCTATATTGAAAGTGAAAAGGATTGAAAAGCGGTTGAATAGAAGATCTGGTATTATTCAAGACAAAATTCAAGAGCTGGATGAGAAATAATTAGACATGAAAGATCTAAAAGAAAGACATGAGGTTGAAAAAGCAAAGAAAGACAAAGAAATTAATGATCTCAAAGCTGCCCTCCACCAAGCTAAGGAAGAAATCAGTGGGCATGTTGATACTGTAACCATACAGACTATTGCAATGGAAGAACAAGAAAGCTTGATTGAAAGCCAATCTGATCTAATCACTGATCTCAGCAACCAAAATAAGACCTTACTGAAAAGGGTCTCAGAACTAGAGATGTTAATCAAGATAAAGGAGGAGTTGGCTGAGGAGCAAGAAACTAAAGATGATGAGCAAGAACGAAAAGAAGATGAACCAGAAACCAAAACAGAGATAAAGCCAAGTCTAGCCTTGGTTGTCTTGTCTATGTGCAATCTGAAGAAACCACTGAGCAAGACTTTGAGCATGAAGATCTCATCAAAGAGTTTGACAGGTATTCTACTGGAAATTTTACTATTGATGATGAGTTTTGGGAGTTTGTAAGGGACCCAAGACCTCCAGTAGAACACTTAGTGGTGATTCCTCAATCTCTAGTGTCTTTGGAGAGAGAGTTGAGTATGCAGATTGTTCCTGCAGTCACCATTTCTAAAGAGCAAAATAACTCATCATAAAACTAAAGGAAGAGCTAAAAGAAAAGGAAGAAGCTGCTGAAAAGCAAGATGAAGAACCAAGTCCAACAACAGGTGAAACATCTGTGCCATCCTCATCCAGACCTTATGTACACACCTACTCAAGAAAGAGGAAGTGCTTGTCTAAGAAGGCTAAGGGAAAACGACCTGCAGAGGAAGAGGAGCCTATAAAGTAAAAGCAAAAAGATGATCCAAGTAGTTTGGCTGTAATAGCTAAATTTCTTAATGAGCATGAAAAGGCTGAGGTATAATTGAAGGAGATGATTGATATAATTTATTTGGAAGAAGGAGAAATTGAAGGAGGATACCAGGTTGATGAACATGTGGTAAATGACAGTCCTATGAAGGTTGAAATCTCAGTTGATGAGATGGTGGAAAAAGCACATCCCGATGACTTGATGATCAATGCCATGTTTCTGATCAATAACGGTTATGATGCATATTAAGTATTTGGGATGACCTATGAGTCAATGGTGGAAGAACTAAGAAAGATTAATCAACTTTTTGACCCAAATCATGTGGCTGAATATGAGAGAAAATCAGTCAAATCTCCCGTCACATTCA
>BJCN01327627.1:1768-12724 GCA_018326445.1 Flaveria brownii
ATTCACATTACCATTGGAATCAACATCTTTTGAGTTACGATCAAACAAACCAAGAGATCAACATGAAGGTTGTAGGCCGTTTGAAGAAAGACGGGGACATATTGATACGAGCACACACGAGTGGGGAGGGGTTGTTCGGATGAAGTAAACATGGTTTATGAGGGTGATAGATGTTGAAGAATGATTCAAACAATATTAATGCAGAAGAGTTGAATAAGTCATGTGCCAGGAATATTCCTTCATGCATATGCACGTGGGTATTAGTTTAAGTTTGAATAAAGGGTCTAACGGGTTGTTTGTTAGTACCTCCTAGTCAATTGGGTTGTTGAGTTATTTACGTACTTTCTTCTCTATTTAAAGTAGCTGTTTTCCTTTCATTTCATGTACTCACTCAATTCATTTCAGTTGATCAATCAAAGTATCTCTTCTGCATATTCAAAGTCTTGTTATTTCATTCTTTAGATTGTGTCTCTTAGTTCTAAAATACCAACAATAGAGATAGAAATTATATGTTTATGTATCCTGCAAGTGACCTGTTTTCGATTTGTGGCATCAACGCAAGTGCTGGAAAACTAACGGGGTCCCTTCAATAGGCAAGTATGTTATGTTTTAAGTGCATGAATGATGAATGAATGAAAATATGAGTCAAATATCCTCTCTTATCTCATGAAATACCTCCTGTTATCTCTAATCTTCTCATTTCCAAATTAGATACACATCACTTTCTAATGTCCATTTAGTGTTAAAATTAGTCAATAATTGGCATTCATTCAATTGAGCAACAGCATACAGTCATACACAATGATCGAATTCGAATACTTTTTGAAAATTTCAAATTTGATTTAGAATTCGACTTATCTTTTTCTAGTTTGGAAATTTCAATGTTCGACTTACTTGATTTGAGTGAACTCATCTAATACAAGCTTTTCTTCTTCTCTTTACCACCTTTATAAGCTTGAGCTCTTTTGCAAATATAAACACAGAGAAGAGGAAACATAAACCTTGATCAAAATTAGGTAAAGTTTTCAAATCTTTAACGTTGTTCTCCAGGAGTCAACATGTCTTCTTTCTTATTCCCTTCACCGTCATCATGAGCTTGAGCTCTTTCGCATCTTTCTACCACTGGTTAAAGACTTACCACATCACGGAAATTTGATATGGCCAAGACTATAGAGGTGTACAAATCAGGTTGAAATTGGATTCGAAACTGGTTTTGAAACCAGTATGGATTAGGCCAACAAAAGTCAAAACTGTTTTTTTTAAACATGTTCAGGTTAAAATTTGTTTTAGTTAGGAAAATGATCAGGTTAAAATCAGGTCAGTTCGAGTTCCGCCAGGTTGAAACTGGTTTCGCCATAGGCTTAAAAACTGACCTAAACCTTTGGTTTTGGTCAGTTGGAGTAAAACCGGTTTGACGGTCAAGTCAAGTTTTTCAAACTGGTTTTTCCGGTCTCTAGCCAAGAGCCAAAGAGTGACCGTTCCTTTCTGGCTAGTCTGGCCAATTTTCATTCTTCTTTTCCTGTCTGAATCGTGCAATTCAACCCCGAAGCCAACATTAAAACTTCATTTCAAGCCCAAATTTGAACTCCTGATTACTTATTAGTGCGAAGATTTAACTAACATACTATTATATCAAACAGGAGACCGCTCTTATGCGCATTAACATATGATATAAGGTGAATGATTGCAAGTGTAAGACCCGCAGGCCAAAATTTCAGTACAGTGACATCAACAAACCAGCAATATGAAAAACATTCATAGATTACATGACATAATACAGTACATATTACATTACCATTGTCTACCAGCATCAGTCTCAAGTAATAAAAGTCGCATGCCACACAACCACGAAACCAATCCATTTCAATACTTTCACGCTCAGGGGCTAGGAGATATGTCCCTATCTGCTTCACCCCTGGAGAAATCACGTGCATCAGGGCTAGGACTACGGCTACGGCTAAGATCCCTTGGTAACCGCCGCTCCCCTACAGGACTACGGTCCCTTGGTGGCAGCCGCTCCCTCCCAGGACTACGGTTTTGGCTCCTTGACCTGTTGTAGGGTGGAGACCTACTGCGGCTCCTGGGAGAACCATCATAAGGTGGGGACCGGTCTCTAGCCGGAGACTGTGAGAGCGACCTTGCTCGACTTTGCCTTTTCTCCTCAGGTGAAATAGACCTACCCACAAGAATCAGCAAATCATGAGGTCATGATTAGCAAGTTCAAAAAAAGGTTAAAACTAACACATCCAATAAATAAAAAAAGATTGTTTCTAGACCATACCTTGCATGTTGGCTTCTCTTTGGGGGAGGAGAGTATTCACGGCTGTGAGATCGTGATCTAGCATGACGTGGTGGTGGTGAGCGGGAGTAGCGACGTGGTGGTGAGCGGGAGTAGCGAGGTGGCGGTGAGCGCCTGCGATCATTAAACCTGCCACCGCCTCTGCAATTATAAAAATCACCAAAACTAAATATATGTGGAAACAATATTATCCAGTTAAACAATTAAGTTAACAAGTCAATAAACGTACTTTCGTTCCCTGTTTCGCATGTCAGTTGGCTTCTTGCGGTTCTCCTCTGCAAAAACAACCGTCATTTGTCGCCCTAGAAGAACCTGACCATCCATCTGGTATTTTGCTTCAGCAGCATCAGCAGGATCTAGAAATTGAACAAAACCAAACCCTCTTGGCTCCCTGCAAAAAATTAATAATTAAAAGGTTGCAATTTTGGCCATCCGAATTAAACCCAGTATTAGTTAAGGCTTTGGGGCTGTTTGTAATAAAAAATAACTCTGTCAGCAACAAATTCTGACGAAATTTCTGATTTATTTAAAAGAGCTCTTTTATCGTTTATTTGTCAAAGTCCGTAACAAATATATAAGAAACGCAAATTAGTTATACATAATTTTCCAACAGCCCCTTGCCGATAAAACTATACAAAGAATAAACTTTCAGTAATTTGAAAAGGTCATCATCACAAGCAGATAAAGCAAGCACAAGGCTGCTGACCTTGCAAAATGTGAATATAAATATGACTTGAAATTCTTCAAGACTTGAGAAATCTTGATATATTTCCTTCTCATCTTCACTACCATTTAACACCCATCTTGAACAAAACTCTTACTCTACTTGATTTGTGTCAATTCAACTCGCTACAACTGGAATATTACAGAGCCCTTAATACTTGATTGATGTCTTCAAAACGTTTTACCTCACTTCAATGTTGTGTCTCAACAACTCAAAAACCCAATTGAAAACATAAGATGCCATGATCAAACTTATTGAAAAAACAAATCACACCCGCATCACAATGTAAAAAAACAAAAAAAAAAATATAATGGATGGATCCATCTCAAAGATTTTTCTAAATTTCAAATATTAAGTGTTCTAATTATAAACAAACTAAAGGGATTTTAAGATTTCATAGGCCGTAAAAGACGTGAGATATGGAGTAAAGAACCATGAACTCAAGTAAACCAAACTAGCAATAACACTAAGATCATGAATATATAGACTATGCCATCTCACCCGCTATAATAATCTCTTGGGAGATAGATGTCCTTTAGAGGACCAAATTGTCCAAATGGCCTTCGGAGGTCTTCAGGACTGCAAACATCAGCTATTAGCAAGCATTACAAGCACATGAAATATCAAATACAAGAGTAACAACAAACCGGCAATCATGACGAAGATTGCGAACAAGAAGACTGGTAGGAAGATCTCTTTCACGGCCACGACCGCCACCACCATAACCACCACCATAGCGACCCCTGGGACTAGGGCTTCTTCCCCTTCTCCCATGACCACCCCTAGGAGGTGAAGGAGAGTAGCTTCGTCCGCCCATTTACAAAGCCCTGTTAACAATACAAAAACAAGAGAAAACATGTATCAGTAAACACTTAGATAAATGTCTAACACCAGCATGATAAATCTGGACAAAATGAGTCATTACAGAACATTCTCATTTAATTCCATGAAGCTCTGAAAATCAATAAAAGATATTTCTATCAACTAATTCACACATTAGCAGGTGAAAGCCCATGTAGGCAAAAATAAAAATAAAACATAAAAAATAGTCCTAACCTTACACTTCCTTACTTGCATTTCCAGCATCTAGTATTTTGGGTGGCTTGGTTTAAAAAAGCGCTATGAGGCGCTGCTTAAAGCATGAGGCGCTAGAGGCGTTTTGCCGAGTGCTTCTTTTCACCGAGGCGCCGTCTGAACAAGAAGCGCTCTGAAGCGGCACTTCATGAGTGAGGCGTGAGGCGGTCTGAGGCAGTGCTTCATGTGTTTGGTCACAATCAGGGCTGGTCTAAGTGGGTTAAATATTGGGCCTTTTAATTAATATCAACTTCTGGCCCATCTACTTTAATTCTATTGCAGCCCAACCCATTTAAACAAAATCAGAGTACTTCAAAATTAAAACCCTAAATTACAGCCCCATCGCCATTCACAGCACTACAGCAGCTTCGGGTCTTCTCCAGCCCTTCGGTTCCTCTCCAGCCTCTCGGTTCTTCTCCAGCGGCCCAGGCCTGCGATTCTATTGCAGCGCCTAAATTACTACCGATGATCCAATAATGTTAAATGAGATTGATGACTGCAATGAATGGTTGATGGGAAGAATGAACAATGAAAGTGACGATGATGATTTGGTGTTTATTGGTGAGGATTTGACATATGGTGAAGTAGGTAGAGCTAGAGGGGTACATGACCCTTTTTATGCGATAAGAGCATCAAGAGTTAGAGGAAACGATGAAGGGTCCGGTCCATCAAGAAAGGAAAGGGGGAAACAGTTATATGATGAGGGGTGGCTTCTTGATGAATGATTGATTTGAGACACTTATTTTATGTTTTTAAGATGTTTAATTATGTTCTAAACTTTAAATTCTAAGTATGTTTCGTGTTTATGTTTTGTGTTTATGATTATGAAGTGAAATGTGTCATGCATAATAATTTTTTATTATTATTTTTAATTTTATCGCCCCGCATACGTGAAGACCTCGCCTCGTGCTTGAGGCGTGGCGCCTCAGATTTTGGTACCAAAGCACTTCGCCTCGCCTCGCCTCGCGCTTTTTTAAACCAAGTTGGGTGGCAAAATCCTCAAAATTAAACAAGTAAGAAACTAAGAACAATGCAAGTTACCTATACAATAGACCTAAGTACCTAACATCCAATCCAAAACCTTACCTACAACTTTAGTAATGAAAGAACTGAACAATGGGCCAACTTTAGCTGTAAAAATCCAATCTTCATTCTTCTTATTCTTAATCACATCACTAAACTAAGTCTTAATTCTTAATCCAACAAAAAGGTTGACAAAGATAAACTACTCTACATAATGCAAATCACCAACTAACTAATGGTTTATAAGCTAACAGTTCTGTCAGAAAGTTTAAATTAATGCAGATAAACAGCATCACTTAATACGGAGATAGAGAGCTAGCAGCTATGAAACACAATATCACTACTTCTTGACATGCCGTGTCAATTAACTAAGCGCAGAACTTAATACTCAAAAGAACCTACACATAAAGTAGAAACCTACAAAATTCAAAACTTAAACCCTAATCCCAATAAACAATTCAACATAAGTTTGAAACAGTACGCCAAATCACCAGAAAGAAACGCTGCAACCAACTATCAGTAAAATCTCAACTAACTTATCCGGTTCAAGCTCAAAAGTTATCTGAATAAGCAGTCATGGAGATGAAGAAACACATCGAGGTTAAACTGTTAAACTCAACGATTTCAAGTGTAAACAAATTGAGATCCGTAACAAAAACACAAGAGAATACTTTATATTATGAATGAGATTGATTTGAATTGAAAAGATTAGCAAGAATATACCTGTAAAATCTGCAGAAAATAACACGTCGGAGAGACGCTTGCGACGGCGAGAATTTGAGTTCAAACTGCCGCTAATGCTTTTATCTGCTAGGGCAGATTTTTCGTCATAATGTGTGTGCAAATTTTCCATGATTAGTCCTTTAAGTAAATAAAATCTTCACTTTCTACCTCCTTTTCTTCTAGGTTCCCATTAACGGCCACAAAGTATACATTTGGTCCTACAATTATAAGAGAAGAATTCACATATATGAAAAAACTTTTAAAATGTCATATCACGCAAAATTTAACATATTATGTATATTTCTATAAAATAATTGTAATAATATCATATATATTCTTACTAAGATTTTCAAATATCATATTTGTCTAAATTAAATTAAAAAAATCATATATGTCCCTAAAAACTTTCTAAATATCATACATACTCTTATAAAACTTTACAAAATATCATATATATATCAAAGCTAAAATTAAAATATCAAATATACCCTTCTCTATAACTAAAATATCATATTTTCTCAAATTAATTTATTCTGTAAGGAATTAGAATATGTCCATTCAAATATTTTTTTTAACTTTAAAAAATCTAAAATTTAGAATTTTTCAATTCTTTTCTCAAAAATTACATATTTATAAGGTCGGGTAGGAATCAAAGTTTATTTTTGAAATATCAATTAATTACTTTTATAAATTATACTTAAGTAGGCATATGAGGTTTTACATCTCGAAATTCTTAAATTTCTACAATTAAGTTTAAATTGTAATAAATTAAGATAACCTAAAAAATTTCAAGATAAAACATGAGATTTAGTATATAGGTAAGTGTTTTATGTTTATATAGCAAATATGATCATTATGCTTTTAACAGGGTCATTGATGTGTGCTATTATTTTTTTCAAAATCTAAAAAACAAAAATTTTCATTAAAAACTATAATTATCATTTGAATAAAAAAATATAACAAAATACTACAAACAATAATAAGAATTAATACTAACACAAAATGCTGTAAACTGATTTTTTATGTATTAATTATATTTTGAATTCTGTAATAATAAAATAAAAGATTATGTTTGATATTTTAATGTTAGTATAAGTCTATATGATATTAGCAAGATTTCTAATAGTATATATATTTTTTAAAGTTAATCTCAGTTTTCGTCCCTGAGTTTTGCAAATTGTCTCAACTTGAGTATCAACGTTTATTTTGTCTCTATTATTCGCCTGGGTTTTGCAAATCGTTTCTATTTTCGTCCTTTTAACTAACGGTGTTAACATTTTTTGTTAGAACAATTACAAAATAATAATCAACTCTACGTTAGAGGTTTTATACGTTCTGTCTATTTTTGTAATTGCAGTTGCGATATGACTCCATGATAGTTTTGGTTGTTTTGTCTTTTTTATGTATTTTGGTTTAGCAGCCATGTTACTTTTGCATGTCTTATTAAATAATAGATTTATTTGGTTTAAAGTTTAATTATGGTTACTATGATGCATATTTTATAATTATTATTCATGGACTGTTAATGTCATATTGTTTATTATTTTCTTAGGGTGGGAGCTTACTCTTGGGAGGCTGCGACGAGCCTTGGTGCCACCCGGCGTTACCGCCACCACCCCCTCCACGCCGCAAAATCCTTTTTTCATGGGATGTTCTCGGCCTGAGGTTGTGATCGTTATATATGTGTATGCTTTAGTGGTGTAGTGTGGCATGGTGTGGTATCAACGCCACCATCAATTTCGAGTGTATAATGTAGTGTAGTATGGTGTAGTGTGATATGGTAAAATTTAACTGGTGGCTTTATGGTGTAATGTGATGTTTATGGTAAGAGTGTCCCATCCACCCGTATACTTTTATGATGATTTTGTCTTGGTTATGATTCAAATGGTTTGTGTTATATGACTTATTTGTTTGTTTATATTTTATTGTGGTGTATATTTTATAAAGTTAGAAATAAGTCACTTTCAAGTGATTATGTACATGAGTTCAAATCGTAATGGTGATTACCAAATAAGACTGAACGCATAAGCCCCTCACATAGAGTTGATTTTTTATTTTGTAATTGTTTTGACAAATACATCCTTACGTAGGAAACCCTAATGTAGGAAATTTAACGGAAAAAGTTAATGGTGTTAATTAGAAATAGTTAAATGGATTCAAATGATAATGTTGGTAAACATTTAGATACAAATGATAAAATTTAAACTTTTGGACTCAACCGGTAGTTTTTATGAAACCTCTTATGAAAAAAGCATTTATTTCAAAATACAAAGAAAAAATGGTTTTCAAGCCAATGGTCTTTTTAGGAACGGTTAGCTGATCACTTTATCGTATATGATAGAGGCAAGGTTTTCTCATCTCATCCTCCTTATATTTTAACACATGAGTAGGATTTTTACTAAGCGTTATTGTTCGTTTGATGACCATGGTTAAGTTTATTGTGAGGTAAGTACCATAAATTATATTTTTTTAAAACATTTTGTTTTTAATCTTCATTGTGTTTTCTTGTAGTTTTGATTATTAATTAGGTCAAATTAATCATCTCTTGTATCAGGATTTACGATTTTAGTTTCTGAGTTTAAATGAATCAATATTTAGTTTTTATTATTAAAAAATTCATGATTACAAGTATGGTTTGATTAATTTGAAACTTGTACAAAGAAGAGAGGGAGTATTTAATTATTTTTAAATAGAGAAACAAAGTATACAAGGGGTAACGAGTTGACATGATTGGCATAGCGACAGTAAGCATTATATAAGTCGAGTCGATCCCAAAATCGTCTAACTCAAGCTTGGCTTATTTCAAACCTTGTGTTAAAACCAAACACATGAATAATAATTAATATTTCGAGCTTGAGCTAGGTTCATGGTTGGCTAATTTATTTTATATGGATCTATAATTATTTTATTTATATACTTATATAAATATTTGTATGTGCACTATTAAGTTAATTTTATTGTAATTTTATATGTATCCATTTTTATTATGTAGTTGTATGTTTATCATACAAAATAAATGCATTTACATAAATTATAAGCACCTTAGCCTCAGAAGGCTAGTTAAGTTCGGTATGTAAAGCTAATGCTCGAGCGCATTTTTAGTTTAGATTCAAGTACAACTTGATTCAAACATTAACATATCAATCTTCAGTAGCTAATTAGTATATCGCTCGTTCATACCCTAGCTATATACTTCTTGAGGTCAGTTACTTCACTTTTTACTAAATTATGATACAATGAATCTTGGAAATAAAAAACACAAGTTGAATGATGAAATATACAAGCAGCCCGTCTTTTATCATATAGGTTAGGTAAAAAATGGAGTAGATATGCTGACTAGTGACAACAATAGAAATCTTTTTTATTCGCGTCAAAAGTTATATTGAATTTAGTTATAACAATGACATTAAAATTGCTTTAAGAAATATTTATTTAAATCATGTTTGATCTTACTGTTTTCTTTAATTTTATAATTAAAATCGCATTACTATATTCTCTTAATTTATATATATTTTTTAAAGTTATGTTGTTTAGAAAATTTTATATGATTGTAGGAATAAAAGAGGGTTAATAAGCTAATACTTATTATTTAGTCATAGGATATTTCTTATTGAAACTCAGTGACATTAAACAATATAAGTTTTGGGATGCAATCAAATTATGGTGCAGGATTGAACAACTATGAGAGATTCAATCGTAGAGATCCTTGGGCTCCTAAAGATGTTACCCCCAACCGAAACCAATCAAGAAATTGAATCATGCAATCCAGTAGCATTTTATGGTACACTAGGTTAGTATCCCGTGTATTACACGTGCTAAATAAATAAAATATTAAATAATTAGCAATGAAAATTTATTAATTATAAAACGATATGATTGAAATTACATATGAGTAATAATATAAGTAATAAAACAATGATATCATTGTTTTACACTTTTGTTTTTAAACCCTTATTGTTTTTTTAAAATAAACATTTTGTTCCAAAACAACCCTTTTTAGAAAAAATATCAATATTAAAAATTTTATTATTATAACTCTCAGTTTTAATTATTTTCTTTTATAAAAAATATTTAAAAAACCGTTTTAAAAAATATCATATTTTTAAAATGTTTTTTGTTTTAGAAAAATTTTACATCTTTAAAATTTTATTTATTTAGAAGTTACATTTATAAAAGTATCTATTTCTTAATTTATTGAAAAACAAATTTTAATCTTAAAAAGAATTAAATAATATTATTAATATTTATTATAGTTATTTAATATGAGAGATAAACGAGAAAATTAAAATTAGATATTCTATAACTATGATAAGTGTATCTTAAATATTATTTTATTATAATAGATAGATATAAAATATGCTAATAACAAGCTATTCAATAATTGTAACACAGAGCTAACATAAATTGTGGGCCAGATTAAATTTTCTATTTTTTATGGATAAAAAATTGTGTAAAAATGTATAACAGAGTTTACGGTCATTGAATAATATCTAAAGCTTTGTACTACCCAATGTATAGACGTCAGTATCTAACTATCTATGCTCTTTATTTAATCTAACATCTTGCAATAATCGTGTTTTAATAAAATTTTGTAGTTTAAAGAAAACAAACTCAAATTACATTCACTCATTAGTCTTCATGTCAGGGGTTTTTCTTTACTATATCTCTAAATGAATAAAATACATAGTTGTACAAGTTTGTCTTTAAAATGACAAAGATCATTATAAATTACCTTATATATGAAAAAAGGAGTTTCATGAACAATGATTTTGGGTAGTTTCGGTATTTTCATTTCTCCTCAGGTCCTATGCTTGTTCTTTAAAGGTGAAGATATGTTAGGTGGTGGCAGGTCCTTCCATGGGTGCCCCTTTGCGGTGGCCGTTTCAGCACTCTCTTTTGTCGATGGCCGCCTCTGACCCTATGACGCCGTCGTTTCACGCGCCTCTTCCTCTGGCGATCGTTGTCTGCCCTGTCACACCCCGACCAAAGCGGCGGAACATGCCGGAGCGCGACTATGATTGTTCAAATGCCCACGACACTATTAAAGTGACAATATTTAATCAACTCATTCATTTCACAACATGTTCTTACAAATATAAGAAAATAAATAGTT
>BJCN01327629.1:0-10418 GCA_018326445.1 Flaveria brownii
TTATTATAAATAAATAATAAAAATAAAATAAAATAAAATAAATAAAAAAATATTTTTCGGGTTGTCACACAAACAAACAAACATACCTAGTGTATCCCACTTAAGAGCATGGTCTGGGAGGGGTAGGTGATGGCGAGTCTTTCCTCTATCTTGAGAGATAGAGAGACCACTTCCAAATAGACGCCCGACTCGGTAACAATAGCAATAGCAAACGTAATATATAGCATACAACACCACGGTATAAAACACATAAAGATTTAGAAATAGCGTGCAACAAATAAGCGACAAGTTTCATCTATAAAGGGCAGAAGTTGAATAGCTACACATCACGCGAGGGGTCCCGCAACAGGTCATCCTTAACTCTTCCTACCCTCCATGCACTCCTATCCTCGATCATGTGCTCAGAGAAGTGCAACTCTACCATATCTCGCCTAATTATCTCGTCCCAAGTCAACCTCGGTCTTCCTCTACTCCTCCTACCCTCTAGGGTGATGTTCTCTAATGCTCTAACCGGTGCCTGTATCGGTCTCCTCTTCACGTGACCGAACCATCTTAATCTTCCCTCTCGTATTTTATCCGTGGTACAAGCCACCTCTAGCTTCTATTGAAGCATGTCATTCCTTATCCGATCCAGTCTTGTGTGTCTACACATCCTCTACTCCTCCTACCCTCTAGGGTGATGTTCTCTAATGCTCTAGGTCACCATTTCTAATAACCTAAATCCCTATAGTTATGGGCTCTAATACCAATCTGTCACACCCCAACCTTGACGGCGGAAACGTCGAGGTGTGAGAGTTACGATTGTTCACAGCCACATAACGCTATTTTAAATTCCAATTATATTAATCAAGATTCCATTTTAACAGTACAAGTAAAAGGCTCAAGCAAAGATACATTAAGAATACAAAGATAAAAGTAACAAGATCATTTGTTTATTTCTCTAAGTCCAATCCTATGTGTGATAAGCTTCAAAGTGTAGAACTCATACTTGAGGTATTCTTGAAACATGTTAAAAATAAAAGGTCAACATAAAAATGTTGGTGAGCATTCCATAGTTTTCAATACATAGAATATTTAAAAGATGGTAATTCAAGTCATAAGTTAGTGAATAAAGTGATTAGGGATGTTATGAACAATGCAACAATCAAACCTTGACAAATTTTTACAAGTGTCAAACGTTAAAGTATATACGATTAGCTAAGTGTACTTGGATCAACCAAGCAGACTTGTCAGGCCCATAGATCTATGACGTCGCCAGACTAGCAATACTTAATGATTGTACATATAATGCCATAACATGGTAACCATAAAAGTTCAACTAACCACAACTTTACATGATGAATTGCCATAAAGTTTACAAGTCTCGAATAAGTTTACAAGTGCAATTATATATAGGTTAACATGTTTCACCCCAAAGTGTGAAAAATAAGAAAAAGGGTATGGAAATACTCACATGGATATAAGCATTACAAGATGATATAAAAGATCAAAAGATAATCCAAGGTATTCCTTTACAAGGCACCTAAACATATATTACGAGTTTAAGGTTAATGATAAGTTTAACGTTCAAACAAGGATTAAGGTTTTGATAGAATTATGAGGGTTTTTAATAAGCAATGAGTTTATAAAGTAATTATTTATGTTTTGATTCAATTAAAAGAACTATACATTTAAGTATTTTAGAAATGACTTTAAGTATAAATAATGATAGGGTTTAATAAGTAAATACATCTTTATGATTATTTAAAAATAATTAGAATAACTTATTGATTAATAACAAATTATTATTCTAAACCATTAATCGAAATATATTTTATAAGGATTAATATTTATAAACATTTTGTGAAATAATAAAATATATAATTTCTACATTCATCATGATAAGGCTTTAATAATTAATATTATAAAGATTTATTGTTTCAAGTCCAATGATTATTTAATTTTTTTAAAAGAAAACCATTTAAATATAAAAGTTAAATAAAAATTAAAAATAATTATGTCTCTAAAAAGTGCCATTTGGACCAAATGATTTATTATTTATTATTTGAAACATATAATAATTAATAAGCTAAAGAAGAAAAATAACCTAAATGTATTATTGAACATGTAATGTTTAAACAAGATAAACATTATTTAAAATCTATTTTATAAGATTTTTAACTAGTTATATATAAAATAAAATAAAATGTTAGATTATTATAAGATATATATTTTCAAAAAATCATTAGTTATCCTTTAAATTAAACAAAATTTATAAAACTGATTTTTATAATTTTTTATAATTTTTTTATATTTTTTTAAAGCTGAAAATCTATTAAAAAAATAACGAGGGAGCCCGGGTTCAAACCCGGGACCTCAAGGTTTGTAAGTGGGAAGGGAACCAGTAGAACAGGCTTACAGCCGCGGTTGTTCTCCGTTTCAAAATATTATAAACATAGATTTAAGGTTTCCCCAATTACATATGAACCCTAGAATCGTGAAATCCCAAATCGAAGATCAATTCGATTCTGTTAACCAAATTAACCATGGGGCTTTTACTCCCCATGCTTAAACGAATCTATTCATGTGTTTAATTACCCGAAGGAAGATAGATTGATTATGAACACTCGATGAACACGCCGCGGTTTGTCTTGAATCGAAACGATGGACAAATGTTGATGAAAATCGAATTAAATTCGAGGAAAGCTTCGAATGAGGTTCTTAATGCAAAGCCCTCTATCAATTCGGTTTAATAGAGTTTCAAACATGGGTTTTTGTTAAGTTGCAGGTTCACGAAGAAGAGAATCGAGTGGGTGTTGTTCGAGTTTGTTCCAAGTGAAATTGGAATCAATAATTGCTTAGGAATAGTGATTTGATGATTTACCCTCGTTTGTTTAGGCATTAATCGATCGGTTTCAAGTCGTATCAGTTCATTTTTTTGAATGTAAATTTCGGTTTCGAAAACTCACTCGTAACCGTCCGAAAACACCCGTTGAAGCATCACCTAAGTTCGAAACACCTAAAGAAACGGTTTCAGTGGGTTTAATTTGGAATTAAATGATGGATAACAGGTTATTTTGATCGCCGGAGCCTTGGCCGACGACAGGGTAGTCGACGGGGATGGGGGGGGGGCGGTTTGGGTTGTTTTTAATTAATTTACCATTTTGGCCCCTCTTTTATAAACTCTTTATTATTTTATGCTTAAACATCTATTTTAAATTTATAAATTATCAAAACAACCCCTCAACTTAATTTAGGTTTGAAGTTTAACCAAGAGTAAATAGCCAAAATCGTCCCTAAGGTTTGAGTAGTTTTGCCAGATCCATCCAAAAAGTTTTTTTTTCTCAATCGGACCACTGAGGTTTTAAATTCGTTGCCATTTCCATCCAATACATTAATTTCATCCATTTTTAATGTTAAGTAAGGGGTAATTTCATCATTTTACATCTTTACTTTATTTATTTTTATATCCATCCACCACCATTGAACAATCACAACTACCATCAGCGCCATCATTGTTGACCACCACAACCACCACCGTTGACCACCATAACCACCACCGTCAGCCACCTCAGCCGGCCAACTCCACCAACGTAACACCGCGTTCAGCCTGGCACCACCCGACAGCCACCAACCATAACCCGACCACAGGTTCAACTTTCATCATCGTAACTTGTTGCAACCCACACCATCCCAACCCACACTCAACCTGTAACAGACCCACTTGACCCTCTACCTTAACCAACTCGACGACCACCATACTCACCGCTACAACCTAACCCCCCACTCTTGATATCTACAAACTGATTCCTCCAACGCCATCTACAACCACTCGACCTCCAATCTGCATCTTCACATTAGTCACCATTATCTTCGCCTAAGCCGCCACAAACTTCCACTCATCTACATACCCTGTATCAGAGATGATGAAGATGACGATGGTGATAGTGGGTAATGGTTCGATGGTGGTGGAGATGGTGATTTGGAGTTCCAAAGAGGGTTTGAGTGAAAATAAATCCAGTGGGGTGGTTCTTTATGGTGGTGGTAGTAATTTTGACTGTCAATTTTGGTTTTCAATCAACAAGTGTGGTGAATTAGTGATGGAAGTCTGGTGGCGGACCTGGTGGTTAAGGGGAGCATTAAAGGAGATGATGAAGATGATGGTGGTATCTATGTATCCACACACTCTCTTAACATAGATAAAAACAAAACAAATGTAAATTACCAAAATACCCCTTGGTAAATGTTAATTTTTAACTTAATTTGTAAAATGGACGGAAATGGCAACAAATTTGAAACCTCGGGGATTCAGTTGAAAAAAAGAAACTTTTTGGATGAAAAATTGCAAAATTGCCCAAACCTTAGGGACGATTTTGACTATTTACTCTTATGAAAATAAAAACAGAGCATATTGCCTTCCTTTCTGGGAACCCAACTGACATGTGCTGCACCACATGATCCAAATAATATATGACTTGTCATGCTGGCAGTTTATATTATTGAGCATGACAGTTGCTTAAACTGAGTGTGCATGTGCATGTACTATCTGCCTTCAACAATTTAAAGATTTATAACCATCATGCACGACTTGCAGACACATGGGCCTCAAGATCACTGACATCAACATTTGCAGAAACTAACTGTAAACGGATAAGTTCAAATTGAATATAATAGGGACAAGATACAATTGACATGTTATTGAGTGTTTAATTTTTTTAAGCTTATGCTTTGAAACATGCTTAGAGAACTCATAGATCAAGTTATCCATTTTGAGTTCAAAACCGACAGTAATACTACATGAAAACGAACATGAAGTGGGTGTTTGGGATTGCTTATACTTTTGACTTTTGGAGAAAAAATAAGTTAAAAGAAGATGCAGGTGTGTTTGGATGGAGATGAAGATGTAAGTAGAAAAATAGTTTTAAAAAGTTAAAATTTTTAACTTTTTGAAAACTACCTTTTAAAAGTCAAAAGTAGCTTTTCAAACGGAAAACCAAACATGCCCGAAATGTTGTTTGTGTGATTATAGAACTTCCGTATACTTAAAATAAACCTACCCATCAAGTTTCATCTTCTGATTTTGCTTAGCACCCGAGTAATAGTCGTATACACAAAAAATGGTTTGACTTGTAAGCAAAGTCAACCTCAAACCAGATGAAGCTGCTATCTCCTCTACAATTATAGTAGTTTACACGAAACAAATCTCATACTTTTGAAATAAACCTACCCATCAAGCTTAATGATTTTGCTAAAAAGTCAGAATTATTGTAGCTTAAACATAATAAAGATTTGACTTTTACAGAAAAGTCAACGTGAAACCAGATGAAGCTACTAGTTCCTTTCCAATTGTAGTAGTTTACAGAACATTTCCCATGTACTCAAAATAGTGCTATCAAATTATATGCTGTGATCCGCTTATAAATAACTCAATTCATAGTTGTTTGCACAGAACAGTTTTGACTTCGATTTTGCTCAAAAGTCAAATAATAGTAGGTTACATAGAACAATTTGACCATAACAGAAAAGTCAACCTGAAACCACATGAAGCTGCATTTACCTTACCAATATATAGTAGTTTACACATAAAAAGATCGTCTTCAACAAAAAAGTCAACCCAAAAATATCAAGTTATACGTGCTGCTTCACTTATAACTCGATTTATAGTTGTTTGCACAGAACAATTTTGATTTCTACAGAAAAAATCAACCAAAACCACATGATGCTGCTATTTCCTTCCCAA
Source organism: Flaveria brownii (assembly GCA_018326445.1). Lineage (NCBI taxonomy): Eukaryota > Viridiplantae > Streptophyta > Magnoliopsida > Asterales > Asteraceae > Flaveria > Flaveria brownii. Next base: position 5,720 of record BJCN01327629.1, read on the forward strand.
TCAACTGTCTAGGTAACATACAAAGGGAAATCAAATAAAAGAACATGGAAATTTTGAATAGGATACACAAATTAGTAATAATAACGACAATAATACAAACAAACCTCCAAAGATGATACGTAATTACCCACTGTTTAAAATCAAGAAACAACATAAAAATTGTATCAAAAAGAAAAAAAAATAGTAACACAAACACATGTAACATTGATTACCTTTTCACTACTTCTGGTTGGTGTTGCTTGGGGCTTTCTTCTTCAACAAACTTCCAAACTTCTTCAGTAACGGTTTCTTCTTCTTCACATGCAAGTCATGCTTCGATGGTGAGGTGGCACCATTTTCAACAGTTTCAGCACCGTTTATTTGATCATACCCTTCACCGCCTTCTGTTTTTGAATCTATGTCATCATCAAAAGATTCATCCTGCGCTGTTGCATCTCTTTCAGGTGACAAATCTTTTTCTTCAATTTTGCAACTTTCCCACATCTTGAATTCAACCTCTTCAGAATCTTTATGTTCTCCGTTCACATCCTTCACCACTGTATCCGTTTTAAACTCAAATTCTTTATTTTTATTTTCAACCACTGGTGCTTCTTTTGACAGTTGCTCGAATTTAGCATCTCCATTATGTTCAGAGAATTCCACTACTTTTGGAAGCATGTCATAATCTTTCTCGCTGCCTGTGTTGTCATCATTATCACCAACCGTCACATTAGCAGATTTCTCCTCAAGCAATTTGGTCAACTCCTCGATCTTTTTCAAAGATTCAACTTCCCGTGCTTTAAGCTCTGAGATTTCTTGATCAAGACTCTGCAATTCATTTTCTTTATCCATTAAACTTTCTTTCAAATTCATACTTTCAGCTTTTGCATCACCAAGAACTTCTTTAAGATAACTAACTTCGGATCCGGCTTCCTTCAAAAGATTCTTGACATGAACTCTTTCTTCATTAGAAGCATTAGCTTCTTTTTCAGTTTCTTGAAGCACATTATTTAACTTGCTAATCTCCTTCTGCAAAGAATCATTTTCTTCTTTAGACTTCTCCACACAACCCATCAATTCAATCTCTTTTTCTTTCCATTCGGATTCTGTACTTTTATGGCTTTCTTTAGCTTTCTCGATTGTGTTCATAAGCATGTCGATTTCATGTTTAGCGTCATCAAGCATGTTTTGATACTTCTCATTTGTTGTTTGCAATGCATGCTTCAAATCTTCAATTTGTGCTTCATAATTTTCAATTTCAGATTGATTTGATAATAATTTTTCTTTAGATTCTCTTGCTTCCGATGAAACTTCATGTAGAGCCGATGCTAAACTCTCCAATGCTTTTTTGCTCTTTTCTTCTTCATCTCTAGATGTTTCCAACTCACTTATGAGTTTGTTCTTTTCTTCTAGAAGATTCTGAACACTGCTAGCTGCTAATTTCTCATTGTTCAAAGCTTGTGTTTTCTCTTCCTTCATGGTTTCAAGTTCATTTTTCAAGATTTCAGCTGTTTTCGCCATTTCAGAAGCTTCTGATTTCAATTTCTGAAGCGCCCGTTCAGATTCTTCAAGATCACCTCTTTGTCTCACATTCGACATTTCTAACAAACCAACTTTTTCTTTCAGAGAAAAAAGCTCGGTTTCTGCATGTCTCAACAAATGGTTGCTGTTTTCTAAATCTTTAACCGTTGACTCAAGTGATGACGATGCAGATCTTTCTAATCTTTTAGCTTCTTCAGCTTGAAGATCCAATTCTTCCACTCTTTTCTTCCATTCTTCCATTAAGCTTCTTGCATATGATTCAGACATTCTAGCAGTTTCTAATTCAACGTTTAGTTCCTCAAATGATGCTTCAACGTGGACTAACTTTTCCTTGTATACTTTAGCTTTTCTGAGTTCAAGATTCAGAGTTTCAATCTCTGCTTTCAACTCTTTTTCCTCCGATTTCAGATGCTCAACCTCTGATTTCAAATCAGACACCAACTTGTCGGTCTCTTCACCCTCTGATTTCAACGCCTCTATCTCTGATTTCAGCTCCAACACCAATTTTTCACTCTGATATGCTTCTGATTTCAGAGTTTCAATCTCCAAATTGAGTTCAGACACCATCTTATTAGTTTGATCGGCTTCCGACTCAAATTTGGAATTCAGTAATCCCTTTAATCGCGTGATCTCATTGGTTAAAGCTTCCACTTTTTCCATCTGGCTTTCAGCAATCTTTGTTGCTTCATCTGCGTGGGAAAGAGCTTGATCTTTAGCATCACAAGTCATGGTCAACTCTTGCTTGACTTTTTCAAGCTCTTGAGTTGCAGCAACGAGAGCTGCCATGTCAGCAGCATGCTGGTTTTTGATAGATTCCAGCTCTTTTTCCCATTTTTCTTCCTTTTTATGAACTGATTCGATTCCTGCTTGTTCCATTTCAATAGCACGGAATTTCTCAATTTCAATATTTTCTTCTGCATTCTTTTGAGCAACGAGTGCCTCACGAAGCTTTTCATTTGTTTCTTCAGATAACTTTTGTGCTTCTTTTAGGTCATTAATGGCCTTCTCTTTTTCTTTTTCAACAGAAGCTAACTTTTCTTCGGCTCTTTTAAGATTTTCTTGAAGAGCAGTTAACTGAGCTTGTAACTCTGACCCCTTTTGCAACCCCCTTGGACTCGGTGCTGGTTTCTGAAAACACACAAAGATACCATAAGTATACCAGTCATACAAAAAAAAACCTTAAAAAAAAAACCTTAAAAAAAACTTGGTGCCTATTAAAAAAAAGGTTCAAAATTTTATGGTAGCGCAGAAATCAATCAGAAATTTTGGATCCCCTTCTGATTAGAGCATGTACTAATTTGCATTTGATGATGTGAAAAATGTACATTATTAGTTAATCTGCACGGTTATGTCTGCATATTAGTGACAAGTCAATAAGTGGGAGGGAAAGACCGGTTCCTAAGAACACACGAGGCCTCAATAGACGACTCAATGATATTGTGTTTGGTTAAAGAAAACTAAATCATGTTATGGAATATATTCTATAATTATGAAGCACTTAATTGCTCATTAGTCATTAATAGTCCTCTTAATTTGAAGAGTTTTGATCTAGACTTACCAATACTATTTTGACCTTGTACATTAATACCAGGCCTTACAATGCTGTTTTGATCATGATCCAATTATTAATGGAAAATCTGTTAATTGTTAACACTTATCAAATGCGGTAAGGGGCATAACTGTCAATTAGTTCAATTCAATAATAGAAAGAATGCAAGTGATTCTGATTACAGTTACCATGAAAATACAACAATGCCAGAAGTTAACAATGAAAGTAACTGAAATGGGACCCACTTACTTCAGCAAGGGTGCTGGTCTTCGGTGACCGGCGATCTACTGTCGTCGGTTTCGATACAGCAGGCCGCGGAGACCGCTCCACCGAAGCCCTTGTGTGTTGAACCGGAGACGGTGAATCAGCATCAGATTTAGCAACTCCCCTGCTAAGCTTAGTGACTCTAAGTGTCGGAGACGTTTTGCTGATCGGAATCCTACCCGCCGGAGGTGTTTCCGACGAAGATCTATTCAAATATCAACATCATTAACCACAATCAAGAACATAAAGCACGCAACTTTCAACTAATTACACACAATGTCAAACCCTACAATTTGGGATCTTCATAACACAAAACACACAACTTTCAACAAGTTACACACAAATGTCAAACACTACAAATTGGGATCTTCAAAATTCATACACACTAGCATTAAAGTTAGCAACTTTATATCAAGAAAATGCGATTAACAATTGCAGCTTGGTGGGGTTTCGATTTCTTGAAGAGATCAACGATCAAAGTGAAAGAACATCACAAAATCTGCAGATCTGAAGCATTAAGCTCAAGACTACATGAAAAGATCAAAATCCCAAATGGAAACAAGCAATTAACTACAGATTGAACATACAATCACAACAATAATCACAACAATAATCACAGCAATTTGTTAAGAAATCAAGAAACAGATGATAATTACTTTGATTTGGTGGACATAATGATCAAACTGGTGGCACTTGCTGAGCAGATTATGTGAGAAAATCTTGAAATTAAGAGTGAGCAAGGAGAGAGATTATTTGATTAGGGTCGGTGCACTACTGTTTTCTTGTTGGAGTTGTACGTTATGCAGTGATGGTTGTACAATGAGCCATACATCCTTGAGAAGTCACTCGCGTGCAGCTTGCCTGTCTTGTCTTCATATTTCTTTATCTTTTGCCAGGCCTATGACCTCCTTTCCATATCTCTGCAACCCTTTTTTTTTTTTTAAGTAAATTACAATTTGCATCCCTCTTTTCTTTATTTTAATCGTTTGCATCTTTATAGTTTTAAAAATGATATCTGCACCCTGACGTTTTATGTTATCTTTATTTGAGTGTCCATCATTTTATTTTTGTTTCAATTTGAGTCAAGATAACTAATGTTGTTAGTTTTTCTGTTAAAGTTATTGTTAAAAAGACTAAACTACCCCTAAAATTAAATAAATAAAAAAACTTATACACCTTCTCTTCTTCTTCCTCATCTTCCTCAATGAACCCTAATACCAGAACCACCAAATCTCCATTGCTCCTACTCATCATCTCCATCACATGCTTCTTCCTCCTCTTCTACACCTTCTACCCTTCTTCCCCAATCTCACCACCACCGTGACCCCCCTACCAGCACCATCACGACCCCCCCATCACCACTAC
>BJCN01327630.1:0-11835 GCA_018326445.1 Flaveria brownii
ACCCTCCCCAGACCCTGCTCTTGAGTGGGATATACTGGGTTTGTTTGTTTGTTTGTTTGTTTGTTTGGATGTGTGCTTGATGGAACAAAATGAGATTTCTTCCGTCCTTTGTATAATTACGGTACTAAATATGCTATTACTTATGGTAGTGTCTCTTTATACTTTTACTGACACTTTATCCACGTTTTCTAATTAGTTATATGACGATGATAAGTTGCCTGTTCGACAAACTCCCGCCAACTTTCTTGATCCTGAAGGCTACTCAGATATGAGCTTGGAATTTCTTAAATACATTAGAGATACAAATGTTTAGTAACTTACCTCTTAAGATGGAATTTGTGAAACTAATCATGGCCAAGTCACTTGTGCTAGAGAAGGTATGAATTGAGCTCGATGACAATGTTTCTGCAGATGAAGAACTGAAGATGCTTAAAAATTTGGTTTTGCTCCCATTTCTGCGTGCATCACCTTCTGCCAAATTAATCACTGGACGCCCATAAACTTTTTCATGAAGGCTATTAATTTGATAATGTTAGTTAATATTTTTGGTTAGGATTAAGGATTGTCTATGCATAGTGCTTTTGTGTACTTTTTGTGTGTGTTTTGATCATGATTTGGTTGTGTTATTATGAAATGCCAGTTTATGCTTTATAACAAGTCTGAACCTATCATTTAAGGTATGTTATCTTGGTTTTGAACCCAAGTGAGTCTATCTTTTGTTGCATCATTGAGTGTACGCTCTTTATCTCTGTGCTCCACCAACCATCACATCACCCCTTTTCCCGCCTCTTCTTCTCACAAAGCAACACCATTTCTCTCTTGTTCTTGCTTGTTCATTACTGCAGCAGCTGCAAATCAGGTTTAAATCCCTAAATTTCTACTTATGACCAATTTTTTCAATGAAAATGTGACATCTGTAGGTTTGTTAATTTATTTCATTTAGATCAGATTTCATTTGTTTACTTTTGAGAAACAATATTGAGATGAAGATTAGTTGTTTGGTGCTTGCAGTTTTAGTCTTCTGTTATAGTTATCATCAAGCTTCCTCTGTACCTTTTCACATTCTTAACATTTGATTAAACTATTAATGACTTGTTGATGGTGATCAAATTCACATTCACAATAGTATATTAGTATCTGGTGCATTCATCCATCTTCACTTTAAGTTTACCAATCAATTCAACTGTTGCAGGATGGAACCTGATCAATCTTTACTTCCTGATAGAATCAGTAATCTGCCATCAAGCCTCATACGAAAAATCTTAACTCTAGTGCCGATATGAGATGCTTTAGGACCACCATTTTGTCGCGTAACTAGAGGCACCGATGCGTAAACTTACCCAAACTTGAGTTTGATGACAGACTGCTGCAACCAATAACTGACACTAACAGCCAGTTTCAAATAAACATCAAGTGTAAAGTTTTTCATGCTGTCTATACTGTGTTGTTGCTACACCATGGTCCTATGCTAGAGTTTTCTCTTTGTGTCACACAACTACCAAGTTGTTGTGAGATTGATCAGATCATACTGCATCTTGTAATAAGCACCACTATTGAAAAGTTTTAATTTTTTCATGGAAAAGGGTTATTCCCATAAGCTACCTAATTCTATCTTTTCTCTGAAGAGATTAACACATTTAAACTTCAAGAATTATGCTGTTGAGCTTCCATAAACCATTTTTTGCTTTAAGAGGCTCACAAGTTTAAGCTTTTGTAATGTCAGAATCTCCAATAAAGTGATTATGTGTTTGCTAAGTTGTTGCGCTATACTCAAGAGTTTCACTTTGGTAAGAAGTTAGATCAAGAAATGTTGATGCATGCCGTTGTTTAACCTAAAAGACTTGATCTTTCTAACTTGTTGTAAATGGAAGATGATAAGCAGTTTTTGGGAAGTATTCTGACATTGTTAAGTTATTTTAGTTGTTTTCTTTGATTGAACATTTGGAGATGAACTGTTGTCCTGTTCAGGTGGGAGATAGCTTGATTATAAACTAATTTTATACAAGCCGAGTAATAATATTATTCTTGCTGATTTTTTTTTGGTTAAAGTGTTTTGCTGCAGGCGTGATTCCACAGAGCCTCCTGACAATGCTTGTTCATCTCACAGTTCTTAAATTATATGGCATGTCCTTCGGGAAAGAAGACGAGTTGCGCTTTGTTCTTCTCTTGGTTACAATCTCTCCATATATAAAAAAAATAAAATTGGAGGTAAAGTTGTACGTATTTAGGTGATCCCATTTTGATACATTTTAATGGCCCATTTCAAGTTCAACTCATTTTGATCAGATTTTGAACCAACTTAAATTGATACTTTTTAAGACGATATGTTTTGACATGAACTTCTTTTGGTTAGAACTTGTTTTGACCCGTTACCTAACCTGTCATGCCTATATTGCTAGGCCTGCTAATATTGTTATTGCCTATAGGTGTATGTTCTCGTGTGTTTTTTCACTTAGTCATATGCATTTTGCCTCTCTGCAGATGAGGTACAATCCAACTGAAGCAGTATCACAAACTGCCATGGAATTCTTTGACTTGCAAGACTACTCGTTTGTTAAGTTGGATCATCTGTGTGAATTGGAGATTACAAACTTCTGTCACACAAAGCCTGGAATGGAATTCTTGAAACTTCTATTGGCGAACTCGTCTATGCTAAAGAAAGCAAGGGTATCGATTAACAGTAAAAATTTATGTTAATGATGAAGTAAAGATGCTAAAAGAGTTGTTATGGAATCCACGTGTGTTTGCTGGAGCATAATTCAAGTTTGAGCGCTTGTAACTTTGGGTTGATTCTTACTGGAACATCAGAACATTTTCTGGTTGTTTGATGTCTTTTTGGGTTGTTTATTGTCTACCTATAAAGTTTAAACTTTTTGTGTTTCCCACGTATGGGTTTTAAATCAAATATCATATTCTGATTTCTGGAATTTCAGGCCATTAAAAATCAACCCAAACATATTCTGATTGACCCATTCGGCCTATAAAACGTCTCATGGGTTGAAACGGGTGCCTGCAGCCTACTCAGTTGACCCATATAGGCGCTATCTTAATTCTTATACAAGCAAAAAAACATGGTAAAATGGATCTTTATGTAGCCAAAGTCCAATATGACAACCGGTATATCATCATCATACATCATCCTATTTAAGTCTTTATAGAAGACAAGACGACACTATTTTCATAATACAAACACTAATTTGGGTGTAGGCCATGCTCTTTTTTTATGTGTCATATGTACAACTACCACGCTTAAGTAGTTATGCTCTTGTCATATAATTAGTTAAAAGGTTATATAACAACAATCATACGAGTAGTTGGTTCATATATAAATTATGAACCAACCATAAATAATGATCAATGTTGTGATTCGATAGACCTTCCATATTAATTTAGAGTCTGTCATGCTTGCATCATTATTTTTCTTAAATTGGACCACTAAATCATCAAATCGAGTCATAAACGAATTTTCTTATATAAAAAAAGTAATGTAAAAGAAGACCGAAGACGTGAGAGTCGAAAATTTTAATATATGAAATTATATTAAAAAAGTAAAAAAAAATATGTTAATCATATTAAAAATAGAAAAGTATATAAGATTCAAGTCACCGTTTCACATCCGCATCAACAAAAAGAAACAAGTATTTTCTTATTGAAACAAAGAAAAACATGAGAAAAAACATATTAAAACTTATAATTTAAATAAAATATAAAAACTGAGTGACTAATCAAAATATTTCTTAAACTTAAGTTATCTAATTGAAATAATTTTAAAAAATTGTTATTATTTTATAAAATAGATTTTTAATGGTAATATACACGAGTAAAAGCTCGAAAAAATATATCTCATGTGTATTGGTGTAAACTTGTATGATATATATTCGTTATTTCCGTTTGGTGACGTTTGCATCTCAAATTCTCGAAGGGCATATGCGCGTAATACAAGTCAATATTCGAAGTCCAAGAATAGTCGTCGTTCAAACAAATAACAATCAAACCGCAAGCAGTCAGCAATTGTCATTTTGCTTTTGCATATTGTTTTATCTTCTTACAATTACACACCATATATTTAGTTTACACTTCATAAACATCTTGATATTCAATTCTTTCTCCATAAAAATCACATCTTTAACTGATTTTCATCACAATTTCGAGGGTTTACACAGCGGGTTTTCTGGGTTGTACCCTGTTCTTGAGTTTTGATTACAAACCCCTCAATTATTTGGTGTAAATAGCCAAAAATGGGGAAAGAAAGGAGAAAAAAGATGCATCTTAGCAAGATGTATTCACTCAGAAGAAGTGGATTTGAAGAAGATCATTCACAGATTGGTGGACCAGGGTTCTCAAGGGTGGTTTATTGCAATGGAAATGGTGGATTGGAGGCTAATTTTCATAATTATGCAGATAATTATGTGAAATTAACAAAGTATACACCAGTTACATTTGTGCCAAAATCATTGTTTGAGCAGTTTAGAAGAGTAGCTAATTTCTATTTTCTTGTTACTGGGCTATTGGCTTTTACACCTTTAGCTCCTTATTCTGCTGTTAGTGCTATTCTTCCTCTTATTATTGTCATTGGTGCTACTATGGTCAAAGAAGGGATTGAAGATTGGCAAAGACAGCAGCAGGTGTGTTCTTGCTCATAAATTGTTAATTTCATGTTGAAATTTTGCTTTTTAAGTTTTAATTTTTGAATTTTGATGAGTATTTAGATGGTTTATGGTTTTCTTGTTGGTAAAGCTTGATATTTAGATAGAATGATTTTTAAACCTGCCAGTCTGCCACTCCCCAATGATTATTTGTATATGAGTAGTTGTGAAAGAATTATGTTAGTATAACATAGTAATTTGCATCATTTCTCCAAAAAAACTTACAAATTACAAGATATTTGTAAATACTCACAAATATTATAATAATGTATTAATTTCAATGAACACTGGTTGGTTTGACCACCTAACACCTTTTGTCCAAGTTTCATTTTTAACAAATTGTTAATTTGTTAACTATGATTAAGAGTCTTCGAATAAAACCATGATTTCAGAGGTTTTATGCTTCAATTATAGCTTATTTGACACTTTCTACCCGTTTGACTTTGACCCATTCCTTTTTTCAAATCTTTTTATTTGATTCGTTTGAGATAAAACTAAACCTAAATCAACCCGTTCATAAGTAAATGGGTTGAAATAGCCGCCTCTACTTTTACTGGCATGGGTGTTTATATATAGAAAATCTGTTGACTTTCTTGGAATTTTTTATGAGATGAAAAGTTTCTATTTCTCCTCCTGAGAAAAATGGTGGGTCTTATATAAGTCAACCTCATTTAATTTCAAATTTTCAAACCTTTTTCAGGATCATGAGGTCAACAATCGGAAAGTCAAAGTCCACCGTCAAGGAGGAGTTTTCGAAACTAGCCAATGGAAAAAACTAAAAGTTGGTGATATAGTGAAGGTAGAAAAGGATGAATTCTTCCCTGCAGATCTTCTGTTGCTTTCATCTAGCTACGACGATGCAATTTGTTATGTTGAAACAATGAATCTAGATGGTGAAACAAATTTGAAACTAAAACAAGCATTAGATGTGACTTCTTCTATTAATGAAGATTCAAAGTTTAATAACTTCAAAGCTACAATTAGATGTGAAGATCCAAATGCTAGTTTGTATACATTTGTTGGAACAATGAACTTTCAAGAACAACGGTATGCACTTTCACCTCAACAGCTGCTTTTAAGAGATTCCAAGCTTAGAAACACAGATTACATTTATGGTGCTGTTATTTTCACGGGTCAGGACACAAAAGTAATTCAAAATTCAACCGATCCACCCTCAAAAAGAAGTAGAATCGAGAGACGGATGGATAATATCATCTATTTCTTGTTCTTTATCTTGTTTCTGATGGCGTTTTTAGGATCAATTTATTTTGGGATTGTGACTAAAGATGATTTAGAAGGGGATAGAATGAAAAGATGGTATTTACGACCTGATGATTCAAATGTTTTCTTTGATCCAGAACAAGCTCCAATCGCGGCAATTCTTCACTTTTTAACAGCTGTAATGCTTTACAGCTACTTGATTCCAATTTCTTTGTATGTATCTATAGAAGCTGTGAAAGTGTTGCAGACAATTTTTATCAACAATGATGTACATATATATGATGAAGAATCAGACAAACCAGCGCATGCCAGGACATCGAATTTGACTGAAGAACTTGGTCAAATTGATACCATTTTGTCTGATAAAACCGGGACTTTGACTTCTAACTCAATGGAGTTTATCAAGTGTTCGGTGGCAGGCACTGCTTATGGGCGGCGAGTTACAGAAGTTGAGAGAGCTATGGCTAGACGGGTCAAGGGTGAGGATCATTTTGATGAAAGTGATATTGATGCTTATTCTCATTTATCTGTAAAAGGATATAAGTTTGAAGATGAAAGGATCACACACGGGCGATGGATTCACGAGCCACATTCAGATGTGATTCAAAAGTTTCTTCGGTTATTAGCGATATGTCATACTGCTATACCTGATGTGGACGAGGAGACAGGAAAGGTGACGTATGAAGCAGAGTCACCTGATGAGTCAGCTTTTGTGATTGCAGCTAGAGAACTTGGATTTGAATTCTACCAAAGGACACAAACAAGTGTTTCTTTTATGGAGTTTGATCCTAAATCTAAGCAACATGTTGAAAGGTTTGATCTTTTTGAATCTTTTTTTGTTGGGTTACGTGCAGTATCGATCTAAAGCATGCTTATGTTTATTGTTATATTGTTTTTCAGGTCATATGAACTTTTGAACATTTTAGAGTTCAATAGTGCCCGAAAGAGAATGTCAGTTATAGTAAGGGACGATGAAGGAAAGATACTTTTACTTTCTAAAGGTGCCGACAGGTTAGTTTCAAAACATGATGAATCCAAACACCCCTTAAATACTATTTTTATTTATTAATGTATCTTTGGTATTTTCTTATTTGTTCAGTGTTATGTTTGAGAGACTTTCTAAAAAAGGGCGACAATTTGAAAAGAATACAAGAGACCATGTGCATGAATATGCTGATGCAGGATTGAGGACTTTAATACTTGCATATCGTGAACTCGATGAGAAAGAATATGAAGAATTCAATGAGAAATTTACAGAAGCCAAAAACTCAATAGGTGCAGAACGAGATGATATGATAAGCGAAGTGATGGATCAAATAGAGAAAGATTTGATACTTCTTGGTGCCACCGCCATTGAGGACAAACTTCAAAAAGGGGTGAGTTTTTCTTGTGCTTTGACTAACGGGTCAAAACAGGCATTTCATAGATAACACAAATCAACCCATTTACAAGTAAAAGGGTCAAATTTACTTCCTCCACTTATGCCATACTCATAGCATAGTTTCTTTTCTTTTGCAGGTCCCCGAGACCATTGACAAACTCGCTCAAGCTGGAATCAAGATATGGGTTCTGACCGGTGATAAAATGGAAACAGCCATTAATATAGGGTAAACTTTTGTCACTCTTGTTCACTTTTGACTTGTTGACTTTAAGTAGTCAAACTTTTGTAATTTCCAAATTCGTGTTTGATGTTGAATTAGTCTGCTCTTGATCTTGAAATCGGTAATACTCTTGTAATCGTAATTTAGTAAGATGGCTCCTTTTTAAATTTAAGATGGTTCCTTTTGACCTTTAAAGTCAAACACTCAAACTTTATACTTTTTGTACAGATTTGCATGTAGTCTGCTTAGACAAGGAATGAAGCAAATCGTAATAACTTTAGAATCGCCAGAGATTATAGCAGCTGAAAAAGCCGGTGACAAATATAACATTGCTAAAGTGAGTTTACCAAATTCATCATATAGTTTACCAAATTAAGTTTCATGATTTCCTGATTCAAAAGTTTACAATTTTGCCCTTGTAGGTTTCGAAAAACAGTGTCCAAAAGCAGATATCAGCAGCGAAAGTTCAGATTAATGCTTTAATATCTGAAGCGTATGCTTTAATTATCGACGGGAAATCTCTTGCATATGCTTTAGAAGATGACACTAAAAATGAGTTTTTAGAACTTGCAGTTGGCTGTGCTTCTGTTATATGTTGTCGTTCATCACCAAAACAGAAAGCACTGGTTAGTCTTTTTCACCCTTAAATCTCTCTATAACACTCTAAGATTCAATAAATATAACATAAATGGAATTTCAGGTTACAAGACTTGTTAAAGAGGGAACTGGAAAAACCACATTAGCCATTGGCGATGGAGCAAACGATGTGGGAATGCTTCAAGAAGCCGACATCGGAATTGGAATCAGTGGTGTTGAGGGAATGCAGGTACTCAACCAAAGTACATTTACCTATTTGCGCTTTTACTGTGTTGCATTCTTATTGCTTTAACTATTTTCTTTGACCAAAATAGGCGGTCATGTCCAGCGATATCGCCATTGCTCAGTTTCGGTTTTTGGAACGCTTGCTATTAGTCCATGGGCATTGGTCTTACAGAAGAATTTCTTCAATGGTAAAAAATTTGGAGTATCTTGTTTATAAAGACAGTAAAAAACTTTCCTTTTCATGTTATTGAATTTTTAATCAATTTTCTTTGTTTTTTCCAGATATCGTACTTTTTCTATAAAAACATAGTGTTTGGAACCACGTTGTTCTTATACGAGGCTTACGCATCATTCTCGGCTCAACCTGCTTATAATGATTGGTATTTGTCTCTTTACAACGTCTTTTTCACATCACTTCCCGCGATTGCATTGGGCGTGTTTGACCAAGATGTGTCTGCTCGGTTTTGTCTCAAGGTATGGAGAACTTAAACTTTTACATCCATATAGAGCTGCCTTTTTCAACCCTTTTTAGGTTATTTTTTTACTTATAACATGTCACATGAAAAGGTTAGAGTGTTAGACTAAAGGTATAATGGGTCAGAAATCACCCATTGTCTATTTCTGATACATAGAACCTTAAAACCTCCTTAAAACCTCTTAAATAAACCTTCTTAAAGAATAAGAATGTATAATAATATAACTTCTGTAATTATATTTGACATACAAGTTATTTACATTAAAAGCTATAAACTTTTTGGAAAATAAAAATGTATATGGTTAACCCGACCCGTACAAAAGATAATATTCTGTTTTAACTTGAACCCGTTTTGATATGTTACCTAACAAGCCTGACCAGCCTGTTATGTCACCTTTATGGTTTTGTCAAGTGTATTCATCATAGTTTGGATATTAACATTTTGGTCGGTTTTGTATTGCAGTTTCCTTTGCTATACCAAGAAGGTGTGCAAAACTCACTTTTTAGATGGCGACGAATATTCAGTTGGATGCTCAACGGGCTATTCAGCGGCATAATCATCTTCTTCCTCTGCATGAAAGCCTTAAACCCTGAGTCTTACGACAAGAACGGAAAGACAGCCGGGATGGAGATCGTGGGGGCCACAATGTACACATGCGTCGTATGGGTTGTCAACTGCCAAATGGCACTAGCAGTTAGTTACTTCACCTTAATACAACACATTTTCATCTGGGGAGGGTTAGTCCTGTGGTACCTCTTCCTATTAGCTTACGGTGCACTCCCTTCGTCGGTTTCCACTACTGCGTATAAAGTGTTTACGGAGACACTTGCGCCCGCTCCTTCGTATTGGCTCGTGACCCTTTTCGTGGTGATCGCTTCTTTGATGCCTTACTTTTGCTTTAAGGCGATTCAAGTGAGGTTCTTTCCCGGGTACCATGGGATGGTTCAATGGCTTAGGCATGAGGGTCAAGCCAATGACCCCGAGTACTGCCACATGGTTCGACAACGGTCCATTAGGTCAACGACCGTTGGGCTCACGGCTCGTTCTATAGCGAGGGATAGTAGTTTTGAACGGCATCTCCACAGATGATCTGGGATATGCTAACATACGTACCATATTTGTACTAATTCTTTTATTTATTATCTACAGTGACATAAATTTTTTAGGGGAATTTTGTTGTAAATTCTGAATTATTTGTAATTAAAGAGGACAATAAATAGTCTTGTATAATTCTGGACGATCTATTTGAACTTTTGTAAGTATTTGTGAATAAATTAAAAATGCTTATTTTCGCATTGAAAGCATATTCGTATATTATCACACTAGGTTACAATCCCGTGTAATACACGGGCTAAATAAATTTACTGTTACATGGTTTATAATATAAAAAGTTATGTCTTAAATATTGTTCATTATACGAATTGAATAAACTCATGTACTACACATTTGAAAATTTGAAGTTAATATATTTAAAATTTTAACAATGGATATTTATTAATTAATTAATAAATAGCTATTATGGCATTTATAATTAAGAGGAGAGAGAAGCAGGAAAACCAATTATTAGATGTTCTAAAATGATGACAAGTGTCCTGATTTATTTTTATTTATTAGTATAGAGATCATTTCAATAGTCAAGATTGACACTTTAGTTGAAATGATGAAATATGACATCTGGTTGTCATTGTTGATTTTCTATTTAAATCTAGTTTCATTATTTTTTTTTAATTTTAAATAATTTTATTATTTTGTAAAAGAATTATATTTCATAAAATAAACAATTCCAACATATTATTAGTCCTGGATATAAACGCTTCTATATGTGTGTAAATTATGTATTAATTATAAATTAGATTACAATATTACATCTAATCTAAAAATAATGCGTCTAAGTTTCTATGATTGATTGATTTCATCTGTTGGAGAATGGATTTGAAGTCAAGGGATTGGTTCTATTATTACTTCATAGTGTGTTTCTTAGAGTGTTTAATATCTTGTTAATAACTCTAAGGACTAGTTGTGTTAGTTTTAATACTTGAAGGTTAAAGATGTATGATGGTTGTTAGAGGTTAGTTACTATAACCGACTGTGTGTATAAATGAGTAGGGGTGATACTGTGAGTGATTATCACTTCTTCTTTAATGTGTAATCATCTTCTTCATAATAATTGAATCCATTGAATTGTTCTTGATGATTTGAGTGTGTTGAATAATAATCAACATCATCTATAGATGAAATTATGTTATGTCACTATAATAATACGTCCACCCTAGAAGTTAAAACAAACGTAAAAGGTCTTGTCTTAAACATATATGTCATATCATGGATTTTTATAAACGCTAAAAACGCTTTATATATGAATAGGTCATGTGTGCACATATACACAACATACATGTGTTTTAGACTTTTGTTTATAATTTAAAGGCAATATTAATATCATGGTCCTAATTCAATATTTTTCAAAAACATATGGCTCTTGAACTTGAGGAGGAGGTGGATGACACGTCAGTATGAACTATGAACCACATAAGACCATCTTGAATAAAAGCATCCACAGTAAAAGAAAAAAAACATAAAAACATCAACAAACACATTTAATCAACTTGCGCTTTATAAAAACACTTATCTTTTCAAAACATCAAAAACCTCCATCAGTGGCGGACTTATCATAAGTGGGGAGGGGTCAACCGACACCGCATAAATTTTTTTTATATGTAACATGTATTGACGTTTTTTAATTGACCCCGTGTATTTTTCAACTTCGATCCCGAAGAAAAAAATTTCTGAGTCCACCACTGACCTCCACTATAGAAAAACTCAAAACACAAAAAGACCATGACATGCCCCACCCCTAAGTGGTGTGGTGGTAGTGGTTTGGGTTTTCAACAGGGAGGTCAGGGGTTCGAACCCCACTAACAACAACTAACTTCGTATTGGTATTAAATGAAATTCACCTTTAAAAAAAAAGACCATGACATGACATTACCATCTTTTTATTTATCTCTTTTTATGTATATTTAATATAATTTTAAAAAAAACATGTTGGTCCACCTCCCTTTTATTCTTGAT
>BJCN01327638.1:2684-15705 GCA_018326445.1 Flaveria brownii
AATGGGGTTCGGGTCTTAGGTTTCTCCTAACCGGGCGAAAAAGTGATTTCGCACAAGCACTCCAGGTTTTTATACACACTATAGTTTCGCTGGGTGAAACTATAGTTTCGCCCGGCACCAAAAATTGCAAGTCACGAGTGACCGAGACTAGCGAAAATGCCGATGAAACCCCAATTTCGCTAAGCGAAACTATCAGCGAAAGTTAGTTTCGCTGAAAACCCACCATTTTTTATTTTTATATAAACAAGAAATATGACAATGTACCTATTAAAACTTCACCTCCCGACAAAACCAAACACTTTAAAAATTAAATAACATAAGATAAACAAAAATGGAATAAAACAAAGATAGCCATAAAGGATATATTCTTTTTCTTTTTAAAGTAATTTTCTAGAGAGTCTTAGTATGGCAGGATTGCTGATATGTTTATCCTTTTAAACCGATGCCTTATTCTTTTCAACGAGCAATCTGCAACTTTCATTATCATGTTTTGATTTTGATTAAAGATGTTGTGGTAACTTGCTCCCCACAGAAATTTGGCAAAGACTTTATCTTGTCATTATGGCTTATTGAGTAATATGATTGAATCTGCCTGATTTTGCATGTGATTCTCCAAAGATGCTGACATAGACAATGATCATTTGAGGACCATTGTGAATGTTTTTCAATATCATTTTATTGGTGGAGCTTTCGACAATGATCTTTTTGATTAAAAAACATTATGATATAATACTAGGTAAGATGATGACAGCTCCAGGTATATACTCACATATAATAGAGGAGATGATTATCAAAGCATGCTGGTGAAACTTCAGGTCTATACTCACATATAATAGAGAAGTTCTACCACTCCAGGTCAATGTTCACACATAGCAGAGGAGATAAGCATGAGAAATTGTTAATGTACATTCCGACAGAGTCACAAGTGACTTAAAATAGTGGCTTTTATGAAAAGCATAACTAGAAGTAGTTTGTTTTTGCTTACTAGGTGCTCAATTCAGGGCTTGGGTGAGGGTGATTTGGGATTTTAGGGGGATCAGAATAGATATTTGAAACTCTAAACCAGTTTCTAACAAGGCTTTGTATCTTTGTGCAGGCTGAGATGTCATGGGAATGATTATTGTCATCGAGCTCTTGAACATTTAGTTTGGCCACACGATCACCGCTTACTTCGTTTTTAGGCTGAGCCTACCATGCATATCCCATCATAGAACTATTTGACCTCCTTCAAACTCTTTTCTTTCAGATTACAGGGATGCCTGAAAACCAAAAGTTGAAAAACATAAAGTTTGTTCTTTATTCTCCCCTAAAAATTCTATTTGATTGCTATCTAAAGAGAAATTTTTGTTTTTCATGAAAAGAAAGAAGTGATGGAATATGGGACACGAAGTTCCAAAGGCATAAATCAAAGATTAACAGAAAAGTTTTTATACATTTTACAAGGAGTTTATAAAAAGGGTAATCAAAAGTTTATTAATCCTAACGTAGAGATCAATTCATAAAACCAAGGTTTTTCAAGAGTTTTAGTGAAAAGATCCTCATTTTGATTCTTTGTGTCAATTGGGATAACATTAATGGAACCCTTTTCCTGAGCGTCATGGATTGCATGAACTCTTGTTTCAATGTGCTTGGTTCTCGTGTGATGAACTGGATTTTTGGCAATTCCTATTGCATCTTCATTATCATAGAAGAGTGGAGTATGAAGAAAATTGATTCCATAATCCACTATCTGATGTTGGATCCATAGCACTTGGCAGTAACAGCTTGATGCAACAATGTATTCAACTTCTCCTATTAAAAAAGATACTATTATCTGCTTCTTGTTTTATCATAAAACAAGGCAACCCCCAAGATATTGACATCCACTAGTGACTGACTTCCTGTTTATCTTGCAACCACCATGATCACTATCAGACTAAGCATGTAAATCAAAGTTCCCTCCTTTTGGATACCAAAGACCTAAACGGGAGGAACCTTTAAGATAACAAAAAATTCGTTTAGCATCTTTTTCATGTGAATCTTTCGAGTGGCCTTAAAAATGGGCACAGTAGCGCATGTGGAACATTAAATCTGGACGACTGAGATACATGGGAGAGCCTATCATGGAACGATACCGATGAGTATCCACTGGCTTCCCATTATCATCTGGAGTTAAACATGTCTGAGCAGTGAAAGGAGTAAGTTCTGGAGAAGCATCATCCATCTTATACTTGCTGAGAAGCTCTAGAATGTACTTTTCTTGATGAATGAGAATTCCATCCGGCTTTTGTTCAACTTGCAAGCCTAAGAAAAAGCACATCTCCCCCATCATGCTCATTTTAAAGCGATCCTTCATTACTTCTTCAAATTTTCTAATTGCATAGACTCAACCCAACTTGGGTCCTGAAGTGCCGCTGAAATATTTTTGGGTACTATTTGAGAACAAAAGAATGCGTAGAGACTTCCATTAATCAAACCAGATTGACTCTGAGTCCTCACTCACTAATAGATCCAATCATGTAGTTATAAGGATGATCCTTTAGGGTTTTGAAATCAGCGGTAAGTGTTAGTGGATAGGATGAAGATGAGGGTGCATATTGTGATGGTGGTTGTGATGCAGATGAGGATGTGGCATTGGCTTCTTGTGTAGTAATGGATTGTGATTGTTGTGAACGTTGTGGATCAAGTTGAGATATTTGAATAGGATCCGATGCAGGTGGAGGAATTGGATCATTGTTTGATGGAGGTGATAAAGGTTCAGTTGGAGGAATGATATCAATGTCAGAGCAAGGAACATCATAATCATCGAAGACTGAAAGATTAAATGAATTGAATACAATATGTGTATCAAAGAACCAAGCAGGATCAGATCCCATATTTGGAGAATTAGATTCCAACTAATCAACATAGAAAGACTCCTACACAATGCGTGTTTGTTTGTTGTAAACCCGATGCGCCTTCTGTGAGGTAGAATAGCCAACGAATAAACATTCATCCGAGACAGCACCGGTCTTTGACTTCTGAGCTTGAGTGTTTAGCAAAGTACGGGAGTAACCAAAAGGACAAAAGAAGTCAATCAAAGGTTTCCTTTTAAGAAGCAACTCATATGGTGTCTTCATCTTGTCTTTCATGATAATCACGTGATTAAGCACATAGGAAGCACAGTTGACTGCTTCAGACCAAATAATAATTAGAAGCTTTGACTAAATCAGCATAGTTCTATCTGCTTCAATTAGAGTACAGTTCTTTCTCTCAGCAACACCATTTTATTGAGGAGTTCTGGAAGCATTAAACTGTCTAAGAATTCCTTTGCCTACATAGAATGAATCAAAGATATGGTTTCTGAACTCTGTTCCATTATCACTTTGAATGGCCATAACATTCCTTTTGTTGATTGATTCAATGATGAGGATCGGCTTCTGTAATTCCTCTGCAGTTTCTCCTTTGTTAGCTAGAAATCTTACCCATGAATATCTTGAGTAATCATCTGTAACAACCAAACAATAAGATTTTTTAGCTACAGATTTGACACTGATAGGACCAACTAAGTCAGTATGTAACAATTCAAGGGGTTTTGAAATAGAATTTTCAGATTTAAGCTTGTGTGGCTTTTGTGCTATTTTCCTTTAGCACAAGCCATGCACTTTTCTACCACAGTAAAATCTTTAAGTGGTAGCCCCCTGACAAGATTATTATTAACCAACTTATTAATGTTCTTAATATTAACATGTCCTAAATGACGGTGCCACAGAAAGGATTCAGATGATGATGCTTTATCATCAACTTATTAATGTTCTTAAAATTAACATGTCCTAAGTCACAGTCAAGGTAGATTCATGTGATCCCGTATCCAATTGATAGACATCATTCTTTCTTGAAGCTCGCTTGATCACCAACTCTTCTAGGACAGTAAACTCTGGCTTAAGAAACAAGCATTCATTTGACATAAACAACACCGGAATGTCTTTATCACAAATTTATGATACACTTAATAGATTAAATGCAAGCTCTGGCACATAGTTCAATTTCTCTAGTGTTAATGAACCGTTCGACACTTCTCCTTGACCGATCATCTTCCCTCCTTTCTTGTCTCCAGCAAAAGCAACATATGCTCCGTTTATTACACGATAATTAGTAAGCAAGTCCTTCAGCCCGTCATATGCCTAGAGCATCCACTATCAACGTGCCAATAGCTTTTGATAGCTTTTTTGAAATGCCCCTGGCATTCAAGAAAGAACTAGTTAGGATTTAAAATTAGGACCTAAGTTTTGACTAACCTAGGTCTTGGAATAGAAGATTGCTTACTAAAAACATAATTAACAAAATACTTTATTCTATTCCTAAACGAATGACTATATACATTCCTATTATTTAACTCTGGCAATGTTTAACCATGTGATCATCCTTTCCACATCTAAAACAAAGAGACTTTTACCCTTCTTTGTACATCTTGAAACAGGAGGTCTATCCATAATAATCGTTGTAAGTATCATACATGATGTTTGATTTACCTTTCGTGACCCTTCTGTTATCAACTATAGGTTCAATTTTAATACTTACCTTTGAGGAAGGAATCTCCTTCTATTTTGGTTTAGAAATCCAAATTGATATAAAAGATGGAATTGGATGAGAAAAGAATTTTTCAAAACAATTAGATTTTGTTTGAGTGTCGGAAGATTGATTTGAACATTCAGTCATTTCATTAACACAATCATTTGAAACAGAAACATCACGATTTGATTCATAAACATCTGAAGTTGAACAAGTTGAATCACTATTAAACAAACTATTGTCAGACAAAGACTTTTTGGAAACAAAGCTACTTAAGTTATTGTCTACATGAGACTTTTTGGAATTTGAAAGACTAAAACTAGAGCTGCCAAGGCCACTACTTTCTCCATAACCATAATCCACCTGAATCTCTTTATGGTTCACTCCCTCTAAACCTGTAAACAGACTATTAGTATCATTATGTATAATCTTAGTAATCAATTCATTTGTAGGATGAGATACATGTGTGGGATAATAACAGTAAGTACTAGGAAGAGGATAAACATTAGTGTTTTCTTCATGACCCAAACCAGTTTTGGTTCTATCCCCCCTTTGTTTCTTGCATAAATCTTCCAATTTCATTTTAGAAATTGTCCATTTTTCAAGTTTTGATCTTAACTTACTTGTTTCAAATTCAGCAGGTGCAACCCGTTCCCTTAAAGCTTTTATCTCAACATTTCTTTCCAAAAGATCTTTTTTAAATGATCATTTTCTTTTAAAGCGTTATTTAACTTTACAAAGTATTTTGATTCATTTAATTTAAGTTCCTTGTTCCTTCAATTTAATTCTTTTTCATTATCAAAAAATAACCTATTAGCTTTATGAACACGAAATAACCAAATTTTGCAAGCAGGAGAGCACATATCTTGTATTACCTCATATGAAAGACCCATAACTACCTTTTTGGTAGCTAGAACCTTTTCACATTGGCATACAAGAGTGTTTTTCTTGTACTCCTCCTCAGCAGCCTTCTTCTTCTCTTTCTCATCATCAACTGTCTCACCAACCTCTTCCAAACCAATATTCTCATAAACTTTCCCTTCCTGCTCACCATTAACACCAACCTAAGTTTTATTCTTCCCTTTAACAAATTCACCAGCTTTCACACCTTCAATAACCACACCTTCTTAACTTTCACCACTAGCTTCACCATGAAATTCCTTGAATGTATCAAAGTTCATAACCGAGTTTTCATCATTTTCCACCATCTCAGTCATCGGTGCATGATTAACTTTTTTCCCTTGTTTCCTTGATCTCATCACTCTAATCAAAATTTGTAATTGGTGTTGTTTCCTTCTTTGGCTTGCCTTCTTCTTTATCAGTAATCGGTATGACTTTTGAAGTTCCCAGGGTCATTGGTTCAGTGATAATTGGGGACCGACATTCTCTTTTAAAGTAACCCAACTACTTATAATTAAAATACCTTAGCTTAGATTTATCAAAACCAATTTTGTGTTCTGATTTTGACCCCCAAAGTTCTACCTCCCTGTTCTTTCCATGAATCTTCTTGCTCGTAGAGTGAGCATGGCCATCTACCATTGAATATCAATTTCTTCCAAATCATCCAGATCCACTTGATACATCTCTTCCATTTTCACTCCCTTTCTTTTCAGTGTTCCAGCCAATAATGCTTCATAACTATGCATAAACATCCCAAATAGTGCCAAAGTATTTAACAGAACTTGAGTAGTAGGGACGACTTTAGAGTTTGAACCACCAGTTGATCAACTACTAGTAGATTTGTCAGACTTTCATAACCAGAATACCCACCATGAGCATGCCATAAACTTGAGAGTTTGTAGCCGATGAAAGTAAGGCAACATTTTGTAGATAAACTGGAGCTGGCAGCATAGATTGATTGTATTCTCTCATTTTCAGATCAAGATCAAATGATTTTAGCAAGTTAATATCATCCATGAGCTTGTAGTCCGGGAACTCCTCTCTTGCTTTAACATCCTGACTTGCAGATTCCACTGTGTTGGAAGAAAATCAAAAAGCTTGGTAATCTATTCATGATTTGTCAATTTTTCATCATACTTCGTAAGATTGCTAGAGACAGTCAAGAATCGGTTGGTAAGTTTAGTAAGACTTTCATGCTTGTGTCCAATGAAAGAGTTAAACTCTTTCTTTTCCTGAGCTTTCTTGTTCTTCTTCAACTCCTCATTCCCGTCATAAAACTCACACAATGCATCAAACAATGACTTGGCATTCTTATATTCAGCAAAATGATAATAGATATCTTGAGCCAAACAAAGAGTTAAACCTCCAAATGCCTTTTGATCACAGTCGATAAGCATCAGATCTCTTTCAGTGAAAGTTGAGGGATTAGTGTTTTTTGAACTAACTTCTCCAATAGTGATGGTTGTGGTGTGAGGACTATTCACCATAGATTCACATTGCTTGTGATCGGTGTAGTAGAAAAAGGCTTTTAGACATCTTTTCCAATCCTCAAAATTATCACCGTTCATATGCGTCGGTGGCCTATTAGGTGCAACACTCTCCAAGTAAGAAATGGTGATGTTTGTCGTTGTCATATTGAAAAACAGAAGCTAATTTCGCTCAAACTTGTAATTTCGCCGGTAATTTCACCCGGAGTTTCGCCCGGTAATTTCTCCCGGTAGTAGTTTCTCCCGGAATATTAGTTTCGACACTAGTTTCGCCCGGAATATTAGTTTCGACACTATTTTCGCCCAAAACTTTTGAACTTTCATTTAGATGACAATTTTGCCAGCAATTTCACCAGAAATAGCAAGCAAATAATTACACTTTCGTTCGCAAACACTTAATTTTGCTGAACAGATGAAGAATAGTAGTTTCACCCGATGATCCGTAGTTTCGCTCGATAGTTTCGCTGAATGTTACAGTAACTTCCACAACACGAAATCAACCAAAAATCACCCAAAACGCAACCAGTTTATGATCAGGTGATTTGTAAAGCTTCACACACCCAAAACTAACAATCCTCAAGCTATTTCCATCTCCAAAACACTCATATCAGTTGTTTGAATGAATGAAATAGTGTTTTAAGCAAAATAACCTAAAAAAACCCATCAATAACTCAACAGGTCATGAGCACTAAGGCTCTAATACTATATTGTTGGTCCATATGGTCAATAATCCGTGAAAATGATTCAATAAACACAAGTAAATCCCACTTAAACACAAACACAAATGTACTGAACGAGTATATTTCAAGGTTTTCCAAAACAATAATCAAACAAACATAATAAGACTGAGATAATGCTCAATAGATGAAAATATTATGCTCCTAGCAAAAAACAACCGTCACAGATCCAAAGCACTATATATTAGGTTTAGCAAATTATGATCCAAAGATTTGCAATTACAAAGCAAACATAACAATATATACAAACCATAGTTTCATCTGTAGGTTTGCTGGGCGAAACTGTCGTGACCTCTACACACTATCGGCCGACGACATAACAGTTTCGGCAGGAACGTTGACCAAGGCTAGCTAGGAGCAAAACTCAGTTTCGCTCATAGTTTCGGCCAAACTACAAAATGCAAAATACAATAATGTTTCTAAGTAACATCAAACCTAACAAAAACATAAATGACTTGGGTGATTCCAACATATCAAGATCATCAAGAATACACATCTTCATAAAAGTCAAAGCATCAGCACAAAAACAGCCAAAACTATCCACAACAAAAACATTAATTTTTGACAAAGTTCAAAATTTAATGCGGGTAAGAGTATTGGTTAATGCGGGTGAAGGTAACCCTGGCATATAACCAAGGCCGGTAATAGCTTTCAAGAAAAACTCAAGTGAAACTATTGCAGAAAAGTTCATTCGGCCCTATTTCCCAGATGTGGTTGACTCAAAACAAATGCGTACAACAAGTTCTGAAGTGTTGAAAACTTATGCGAACAAATTAGTTCTTCTGTATTTCTTTATGTGGTTAACATTTTGTTCATCCGTATTTCTCTATGCGGATAGGTTCATTCAGCCCTATTTCCCAGATATGGTTGACTTCAATGCTGACAAACGTTGTTGTGTATTTGTACCAAACATAAACAAAAATTATGTTCACACTCTTCTATCATGATGTGTGTTTGAACCTCAGTTAATACGGATGGATAATGCAAAACACCAAAATACAAATATCTATCAGCATTAACAAATATGTTTGGAGGTTAAGAAATGTGGATAACTTAAGAGTTCATTCACATTAATTAATGTAAATGCGGACAAGTAAAATGTTCTTTCACATTTGCTACAGTAGACAAATGCTGACAAGTTTGTACTTCCACATTTTTTTACAGATCACAAATGCTTGCAAGTCAAAATTTTCATATTTGATACATTACACAAATGCTGACAAGTTTTCTCCTTCCGCATTTGCCACAGTGTAAAAACTAAATACTCCGTATTTGTTCAAAAACTTGTAAGGTTTAGAAAATTCATTAAGTTGACTATTTAAACACATTAATGAGAGTCATTTAATACTTTTCAAATTTAAGGGACATTATAGTGAGAGGAGCATTTTCTTACTGTTCTTCATCCATCATCAGATAAGAACTTACCTACTGATTCAATTGTTTATCCAACATCTTTTCACCTCTGCTTCGATTCTCAGCAAACGTAGTGTCGAAAGAAGGTGATAATTAATGGATTCGCAAACATTTACTATCGAACTGGGGTTGAGCTTAGAACCCTAGGTCAAGAAAGATTCATAAATATGAACGAAGAATTTCTATGACATTTTTATGTTTAATGAAACTAATGATGATGAAAATAACAATGAAATTATAAGTTTCAAAACCCTAGTCTCCTCGGATGAACAGGGGAACCAAGAACTGATAATGTTGAAGTCAAAACCTTTGTTTCAGTGTTAAAAGATACTCAAAACAACAATGATCATCAAAAGTAACCATAACACACAACAAAAATGGTTATTCATTACAAAATCAAGATAGGTCAAATTCCTATGGAACAGTACCTATTGAACTCTCAATTTTGACCAGATAAAGTCAAACTGAGAGAAAAGTTGACATGCTCTAAATTATACATAAAAACCCTATCAAAAGCACATCAATTGTTCCTTAATATCTTTCTTAAAATGATAATTATGTACTTAAAATTGTTAAATTATGTTTTCAGGTGTTAAAAAGGGCAAGATGGACAAAAGAAGCATATTTAACAAGATATTGAAGGAATCCAAGCTTTCAAGTCCAAGCATGGGGTCATTCCTAAAACACACCCCGTGCTAAATTTGGCACACCCCATGTTTGGACATCTGACAGGACAAAATCAATGTCCCCTAAAAGTAAGCACGGGGACATGCCCCATGAAGCATGGGGGCATGCCCCACCCCAAACACGGATCAGTGCCCCATGAAGCATGGGGTCGTGCCCGACACCCTCTGCACGTACGAGCCGAACAACTTTCATAACCATTGTACTACTAAGGGTCGTGCCTTTTAGGCACGGAGCTGTGCTTAAGCACCCCAGAAAGCCTAAATAGAGGCCTAAGTTTACCATTTTGGCAAGCTTTGGATGGAAGAGTTACTCTGTAGAATTCTCTTAGGAATCAAGACTTAAAGGTCATTTGGAGGCTCGGCAGGTGCATACAACACTTGGAAGAAGCTCGGGATTGTCTAAACATCTTCCATTATGGATCACTGGTTTGATTTTACCATTTCACCGATGAATTCTTATCTATCTTCTATGTTGTTTGTTGATATGATGAAGCTCATTATGAGCTAAAATCTCGTTATCATCCTAATTGGATGAAACTTATGTAATTTGTGATGAACTAATGGTGTGATAAATATTGTGTTAATGTTATGGTGGTCTTGGGAAAACTTTCGATGGGTAGCACCTACATTTGAACGGGGGGTTATAAGTTTATGGTTTGTAATTGTGATTGTCATACACGGTTGAAAAACGTATGATCAACTTTTATTCGTGAAACTGGTCTTTATATAAATCCATGGCTAATGAACTAGAAATGGTTATTAGAAATCATATCACCTTAACTTTCTGATCATTTACAAGTTCCCTTTTATTAGTCTATGAAATCTACAGTAATTGTGTAACACCCGAAATCTTGTCAAAAAATAAAAGGAAATTAAAGTGTTTGGAAGGAAATAAAAAGGAGACAAAAGTGGAAGGGGTATTGTGTAAATTGTACAAAAGTACAAAATAATACTTTTAAAGGGCCATGGCCGCCCATGCCATGCCCACTTTCTACTTTTTGGTCGACTGAAAAGAGAGGAGAAGAAGAAGAAGTTGTTTCTTCGGTTTTCGAGGAAGAAAGGGCTGAAATTCTTAAATTTGTAATTGTTTAATGAGTTTTAGGTTCGGTTTTGTAGGATTCTCCACCCTAGAACCGATTTATATGTGTTTTATGTGTTCGGGTTGTGTGTTCTTGGTTGTTTAGGTGTTTGAACTCTTAGTAACTTCAAGTTTGGTGGAGTTTTACTTGAAGGCTGTATAGGTGAGTTCTAGACATCGTATTTTACATGTTTAATAAATTCTTTGGGGCTGAAAATGTATTTAAAAGATTTTACATATGTTGTGTGTGTAACCTTATGCATTTGTGCTTATATGTTGAGGATTTAAAGCTGTTTATGTCTTATGTAGGCCTAGGAATATGATAATAAGCCTAGAACAGGATGTTGTAGTGATTTGGGACTGAAAATATATTAGAAATGTGTTACACAATTTGGTCATGCACCTACATAAGGCCCATACGCCCAAAATTGCCTTAGAAATATTCTAAGTAGGGTCATGCGCCCAAATAGGGTCTATGCACCCAAACAGTACCCGATGCTCCTAGAAAATACCTTAGAATTTCTATGTATAAGTCCATGCGCCTGAACAGTACTTCATGCACCTAGGCCTTAGGCTTCGACACCTAAGTGTACCCCATGCGCCCGAAATGGCTCATGCGCTTAACAGTTGAAACGCCCAAGTAGACTCATGCGCCCGTGTAGACGTAATGCGCCTAAACAGGCCTCATGCGTCTGCATAGTGCTCATGCACCCAGAACACTTAGTTTATTTTTTGAAATTTTAGAAAAAACAGAATGATTATAGTTTGACCCTTGTTTGACTTAAGGGTTTTAATTGTTATCATATTGCATTATTATAAGCTGTTCTTAAGTCCATAATAATCATTATTGTGTGACTTTGCATGGTATGTTTATGATCATAAACATAAAGTCTTATCATTAACAAAAGTGAAAGATTAATGATAAAGAAAAGTGGAATGTAAATGAAAGAATGCAAGTCTTACAAGTAAATGTATAGGAGGTGCACGACCATATTGTCGTTAGCTCAACTGTGATGCGGGTTAGCTACCCCGAAGGATGCACACAGGGTCAGTCATTGAGACTGACAGGGACCCTTGTAGCATACCCTAGGTGACTGGGTCGGCTTCATGCACAATGTTCATGGTCTATTTATAGACCACAGGCCGAACATCAACTTCGTGCACAATATTCGGGGTATTGCACATTGATCCATAAAGAAAGTGAAAGATAACGTTAAAAGTACAAAATGAACGAATACGTACAGTAAAGAAAGAAAGTATTACCTTGATGTAAATCTAATACGTGCTCATATATGGAAGTAAAAAAGTATTTTATTGAAAGAGTATTTTCATATATATATTATACAAGGTATTTTAATACTTTTAAATCTAGAACTCACTCAGCAACGCTGACTTTTATACATTTTCGATTGGCATGTAATTATTGCTGAGGATGGCACGCGAGGAAAGCTACTCGGAAGGGCAAGACTGATATTTATTCATGATTAATAATGTTGTTGCTCTGTAATGCAGTAAAACGATCTTTTGTAATTGATAACATTTATGGATGTATTGTTTGGCAACAGTTTTTATTAATGAATGGATATCTTTTGATATTAATTCCGCTGCATTGTTTTATGAATTAAGTAATGAAATATGTAATGTTTTATACTTTAAATGTTGTGATTGACCAACTGTGACGTCTCCGGGATCGGGGCCTTACAAATTGTTATGGTTTTTTTAAAATTAATGGTATGTTAGAAAGGAACCTGATCAACTCTCTTTTTAACATTATGTTATGTTTTCATAAATCATATGTCAAAAAGGTCACAAAAGATTTACATACATTACTAGGGATTTGAACTAAGCAGTAAATCTCAACCTAACGTGGTCCTAGTCAATACGAAGCGGATAAATGAGAAATCATGACAGCTCACATTTAAAAACATTAGCCCAATTACTTTAATCAATATCATTAATCATACCACCAATTCATCACAGTTATATAAGTGTAATCTAATTAGGATGATAGCCTTTATTCTCCGGTTTTAAATCCAAAAGTTTCAACCTTGTTTTACTTTATTTTCATTACTAATTTTAAAACCCTAAAAAATCCTTAACTACATCAAGGCAACTTATCATTTTCTCAAACAAAAAAAACAAATCTGGTAGTCAATCATTAAGGCTGTTGAGTAGGCTTGGTGTGTCCAC
>BJCN01327652.1:0-22482 GCA_018326445.1 Flaveria brownii
TTTTATGATTGTAAGACATTGCGTAATCTAGATTTGTAGCTTTTAAACATGACTGAATTATCTATGTATGATTGGATGATATTTTGTAATCTAGATTGTAGTTTATGTATGTAGTTTATGTATAATTTTATAATATTGTGTAGTGTAATCTAGATTTGATAAACCTAGGTTTATTTTGGTTGAAAAACAGGATTTAAAAAAAAACTAAAAAATTATAAAAAGACCATTAGCGGCGACATATGTCGCCGCTAATAGTTACAAAATACCAATAGCTGGCGACTATTATTAGCGGCGGTTTTGTGTTTTTTAGCGGCGACGCTTTTAGCGACGACCTTTTAGCGGCACTTTTTTGGTCAATAGCGACGAACTTTTAGTGGCGACTTATTAGCGGCGACTAGTCGCCGCTAATACTATTAGCGGCGACAACTGTGGGTATTAGCGGCGACATATGTCGCCGCTAATGGTCTTCTTTCTTGTAGTGAAAGGACTATGACACGATGATAAATTAGAAGTGACGCCACAACAGGAACCTTAAATTAATTGCACCGAAAAGTGCTGCATCTTTAGCTCTTATTCCTAACTTTATTGATCTCTCTAAACCTTTTAATCCGTTGGTGAATTTGTTCAACATAATATATGTAATAGTGTAATATTGTTTTTAAGTATAGTTATCTCTAGGGCAGACTCTAAGAGTTACCAATTACTTAGCCTTTCACCATAAAATAAACGAAAACACTTTTACCCACATATTTATGTGTTAATATTCTCTCAAAAAAGTAGGATTCATCAGCAAATTACCATGGGGAAACCGGATATGGGTAAAGACATAGCCGAACAACATTACCAACAACTCAACTACTAAAAAGTTAACCGACGGACATTATTATTGGATCACCTACGCTTTGTGCATAGCATATTTTTCAACCATAAATTATAGGGTTTATATATATATGGATTGAATAGTAAGTTCTTATATTTAAGGTTTACCAACTTACTATTAATCCCTTATAATTTTTATGAGAAAGAGAGAGAGAGAGAGAGAGAGAAAGAGAGAGAGAGAGAGAGAGAGAGAGAGAGAGGGAAATTAGTAAAAATTGATTAAAATGTATATTTAATTGAATAGAGATAAATATAAAAAATGAGATGTGAGAAAGTTTATAAAAATTGAACAAAAATTAAGAATTAAGATGATTTTTAATTAATTATAAGAATATAAATAAAAACTTTACTGTGAATGCTCTAATAGATAAATCTGAAAAATAATATTTTTAATTAAGTTATACAAATAGAAAATTGACAAACAAATTATGTACCGTAACAATATAGAAAATTACAAAGTCTATCCTTTGACTTCAATAATTACAATATGTTTATTGTCTTGTATTTAATATTTTGCCTGATTATATATATTATTCTTTCAACTAACTAATGCTAAATTTCAGTTAACTTAAGAACAAAATGGTGATCCTATTTGAAGGGCAAAACATGTAATTTATACTATATATAAAGTATTTAGGAGGGGTATATTAAGATACTCTAAAATTAAGAACACAAACTTATCTCAATGCATAAGTTACAATAATTTTTAGGGTATAATAGTAATTATATCATTATTTACGAATTACCCCTTACACTTATTTATATAACAACCCTACACTTACTAACACTTACATAAAAGTTTAAAAAATTTGAACAATTAAATATTTTAAATTTGCCTTAGTTTAGGAATTTTAAAACCAATTATTCAACCCTATCTATTATTTTAGGGATTTAATAACCAATTATTAGATGTAACATATAAATATTTTGATTTTTAATAATTGGAGTTATTTTTTTCTATTAAATGAATTTTAAATTATGAGGTAATAATGAATAAAATAATAGCTTTAAACCTTTATATTAACATTTATGTAAAAATTTAACAAATTTGGATTACTAATAAGTGAAGTTATTTTCTTTCCGTTGAATAAAGTTTAAATTATGAGATAATAGTGAATAAAAAATAACATCTTTAAACCTTTATACAAACCGTTACCGTAAATATTTAACAAATTTGATTACTAATAATCTATACTATATAAAGCATTTATAATTAGTATTTTAAGATACCCTAAAATTAAGAACACAAACTTGTCTCAGTGCATAAGGTACAATCATTTTTAAGGGTATAATAATAATGATATCATTATTTACGGATTACCCCCTTACAATTAATTATATAACAACCCTACACTTACTAACACTTACATAAAAGTTCAACAAATTTAAACAATTAAATATTTTAAATTTATCTTAGTTTAGGAATTTAAAAACCAATTATTCAACCCTATCCATTATTTTAAGGATTTAGTAACCAATTATTAGATGTAACATATAAATATTTTGATTTTTAATAAGTGGGGTTATTTTATTTCTATTAAATAAATTTTAAATTATGAGGTAATAGTGAATAAAATAACAACTTAAACCTTTATATTAACATTTACGTAAAAATTTAACAAATTTGGATTACTAATAAGTGAAGTTATTTTCTTTCTTTTAAATAAAATTTAAATTATGAGATAATAGTGAATAAAAAATAACATCTTTAAACCTTTATACAAACCGTTGGCGTAAAAATTTAACAAACTTGAATTACTAATAATCTATATCTATACTATATATAAAGCATTTAGGAGGGGTATTTTAAGATACCTTAAAATTAAGAACATAAACTTGTCTCAATGCATAAGGTACAATTATTTTTAAGGGTATAATAGTAATTATATCATTATTTATGGATTACCCCCTTACAATTACTTATATAACAGCCCTACACTTACTAACAGTTACATAAAAGTTTAATAAATTTGAATAATTAAATATTTTAAATTTGCCTTAGTTTAGGAATTTTAAAACCAATTATTCAACCCTATCCATTATTTTAGGGATTTAGTAACCAATTATTAAATGTCAAGCGCACTGACTCTATTGTGGATGTCCCTGCGGGAAAGACATATAAATATTTTGATTTTTAATAAGTGGAGTTATTTTCTTTCTATTAAATAAATTTTAAATTATGAGGTAATAGTGAATAAAATAACAACTTTAAACCTTTATACTAACATTTACGTAAAAATTTAATAAATTTGAATTACTAGTAAGTGAAGTTATTTTATTTCTGTTAAATAAAGTTTAAATTATGAGATAATAGTGAATATAAAATAACATCTTTAAACTTTTATACAAACTGTTACCGTAAAAATTTAACAAAATTGAATTACTAATAAACTAACTGTACATATATAGAGCATTGAGTTATAAATAACTGTAAACAACTTTAAATATTGATACTAAGTGTGCACATATACTAACTTTAAAGGTGAAAGGTACTACCATTGACGTTAACGTAAAATTTTAACAAATTTAAATTACTAATAAACTAACTGTACACATATATAGCATTGAGTAATAAACAATTTTAAATAACTTTAAATATTTATACTAACTGTACACATATATTAACTTTAAAGGTGAAATGTACTACTATTGAGTAATTTACGTAAACATTGATTTTTAAAATTTTGAAACAAATACTCGTAAGTTTTCTAAAACAATATATCTCTACTATATATAAAGTATATGAGAGTGATATTTTAAGATACTATAAACTTAAAAGCAATTACTTTATTCAATGATAAGATACAATTATTTTTAAGGTAAAATAATATTTGTAACATTATTTATATATTACCCCTTACAATTAGTTATATAATAATCTTATACTTACATAAAATTTTACATTATCTATTCACAAAAAAACTTATTTTATTTAAGATTTCAGCTATATCTTTTAATTTATCACGTTTAAAAACTTTTAAAATACAACTGTAACGTTGGTGTAAACTTTTTGCTGAACCGATCTGTATTTTATGAGGTACAATAATTTAATACGTAAATGTACAAGTAGTCATTTAAAACCCATTTATTTGGTGTTTTAAATATTAACTTAGAAAAAACATAAAAGACTTTTGTAAAAATATAACAAGAATAACAAAATATTAGAAACACGTACCAGATGTAATTGTCGCCCCGTCGCATTGCGCGGGCACTCTTCTAGTGTTAGTTAAAGGACGTAGTCGATAATTTACTCAAAGTTTTTCTTTTCTTTCTTTTATTATTTCTTTCTTTTTCTTTAATTAATTTATCACCTTTATTTTATAGATTCCTCTAAAATTATATTAATTAGTTAATTAAAAACTTATTTATTTAATAAAAATAAAAATTTATTTAATAACTCCTATAAATTATTTATTTATGGTTTATATGATCTAAAAACACTGTAGAAAAGACAGGTGTAATTTTTTTTCATAATCGAAAACGCCATTCCTATTAGATCACTTTCAGTAACATTAAGGGCCGCCAATTAGGGTTGTGAGGTTGTCCAATTAGAGAATACCAACCTAATTAAGAATATTCAAATCATCCTGATAACCAATATTCATTAAAACCCTTCGCGAAGACTATTCCTGAATGATTAATCAAGTAATTGGTTTTTATTCTTCGTCATGTGGTAATCAATCATCGATAATAGATGGAAGCTAGTTAAATTCCATAATCAGTTGATCAAGTTGATGCTTCAAGTAGCATGATAACAATCAGAATTAGGGTCGGTATAACAAATCAAACGCGACGCGATAAAACACGAACACGATAAATGCTGACACGAACACAACACGGTAAGTAATGTCACACCCCGACCGACGGCGGAATCATCGGGGCGGACGAGGGAATGATTGATTGTTCATAACACATTGTCGTCTAATAGTAGAGATAATATTAAGATTATATTACAAAATAGCACAGTTTAACATATGCAAATACAGCAGTTGCAGTCACAAAAGATATCCATTTTTAACTAAGTCCAAAAGTCCTAATTGTTAAGCTTGCTGATAATCCAACTATGCAGCATGTCCTGAAATCATGTGAGAAAATAAAGTCAGCTAACGAGTTAGCTGGTGAGTAATCACAGTTTGATATACATAAAGATTGATTGTTTGATTAAGAAATAATCCAATTCACAGGGTAATGTTGAAACTTATAATGCAATAGCGGAACATATAGATAAACCGACACAATATAAACCCCTTGACTTGACATTTTGCATATAGTAGACTTGCACACATACACCATAGATTGACTATTTTGTCTCCGGCACAATCACCACTCGACTATTCATGTGGGGTGGGTTATCCAAACCAGTAGATCTACCATTGATACCAAGATTGTTTGATTGTATTAGGGTTCAAACTGTCGTTCCGTTTATCAAAGTATGCACACATATTTGCAAGTAATAACATAACCTGTTTTGAATTGAATTTAAAATGAATAACGATAGAATAACAACATGATTGAATATTGTGTCACATGATTCCCCCAAATATGAAATAATAGAAAAGGGGCTATGAATACTCACCTGGATTGATGAATCGAGATTGATTTAAACTGTTTAGACACCTAAGAAACCCTCACAGTAAACCTAAGGAAAAGGTGTCTCGAGAGTTAAAATCATAACGAATTTGTGAATCAGAAATAGGTTTAGAGGTTCGAGTGGGATTTGGGTTTTGTTAAATAATTTTAAATAAAATGTTTGTTGGTTTTGAATAACTTGTTTATAAAAATTAGGTTTAACAAACAATAATGGAATTTAATAGTAACAAAATTATTAATTTAAGTACTTGTTTTAATTTGATAATGAATGTGAAAAATAACCCTTTATATATGATAACTAAGTAGTAATTAACTAAAATAATTAATCACATAGTTAATCAATTAAATGGTTGTGAATGATAAATTATAATAGAGGTGTTTTTTTCTTTTTTTTAGATTTCTTTTATAATATTTATAATATCCAAATCTTTAAATTTATCAAACAATAGTTTTATAAACTTTATATTTTCCAATATTAGTAACAAATTTCAGAATTCGTTTTAAGGATTTATAAAAATTTTATTTGATTTTTATGACATTTAATTATTTTCTGAGATTTCTTAAAACATTAAAACTTGAATGAAATTAAAAGAAAAAAGATATGGAGGTGCCCGGGTTTGAACCCGCGACCTCCAGGATGCATAAGCGCAAGCTTACCAGCAGGCTAATCGCCTGTTAGTGGTAACTTACTTGTTTTAAATAATACTTAAACATTCTTTTAGAAATCCCCAAATCAACCCAAGAACCCTAGAATGAAAATCACCCGAATTGAACCTCGATCCGAACTTGTCGTTCAGATTAAGGTTAGGGCTTTTGTTCCCCACCCAAAAACGAACATGAGAGTGTGATTAATTACCAGAAATGGTTTCGGTTGGAGGGGGATCGAGTTCAATCTTGAGCCGTGACAGGGAGGTGATCAAATTCGAAGTGTTTGTGCGTGAGTGGTGAAATTGATTGCTCAGAGAGCTTAGGCGAGTGCAAAGGAGCGTTTGCCCTCTATTTATAGGGTTCAATTGGTTGAGGAGAAGGTCCAACGACTACCTCGATTCCTAAGCTTCGGGGGGGGGTCCGGGTTCGATTAATTCGAGGCTTTGGAAGGGAATGGGGCCGTGGATGTTGATCGATAGGCTTAGGGGGACACGGTATGGTCATCAATTGATATTACGTGTACTCAATTCGAGTGAATTTTGCAGGGTATGGCTCGGGTTTGGTCGAAGGGTATGGGGCGACGGTGTAGGGGTCAAAAGTCAAATTGAAGGGTGCACTTGAGTTCGAGAGGTATGGGCGACGATGCAGGGGGTCGAATTGGTTTCAAACGGGTCGATTTTGGTGGTTTGGGTTCGCCGGAGTTGTCGCTGGCGGCGACCGAGAATGGCGACGGGGGCGACTGGGGGGTTGGGTGTGTTTAAATTAAATTTACACAAATGGTCCCTGGTGTTTGAAATGATTTTTAATTGTTGTTTAAACTTGTTTTAAAGTTTAATCTTTAACCCCCAATTTTTAATAAATGTTGATTTTAAATAACTAAATCTTATAATCATTTACATTTATAAAAATTGAACTTGTACATGTTATATTATGACTTTATTATTGTTATTATTATTATTATTATTATTATTATTATTATTGTTATTACTATTATATATATACTACATTTAATTAAGTTTGTGAAACTTATTAAATAATTCGAGAAATTTAATAAACGTCAAACGGGTTTCATACCTAAACCAATCAATAAAAGCGAAAACATGATTGTTTCATTGACAATCACCCAATCGGGTTCGGTTTACAAATCAAAACGGGTCAAATGTCACAAGTAATCGTGTCAATTTTTTTCAGACACGAACAATAACTTATTTAGAAACAAGTTACACGATAAGATCTGTTAAGAGACATGCTAAAATCAAACGTTTAGTGAAACAAAAATTGACTGAAGTCCGTCAAAATCATGAGTATACTATAATCTTTAGCATGATAATCCTTGACATATTTGAAACAAAAGTCAATACAAAAATCTATTTTAACCGATAACATAGTTTAAAGAGGTAATTGACAGAGTACGAAGAGGGCTCAGGCGAAGGCCAGAGACTCGGTCAGTGTTACTGTGATAGTCGTATTCGATTGAAGCGGTTGGGCAAGGGATAAGGCTTATAAATTGAACATGAAAAATAATGACATATATCATAAATATATATTAATTATTTTAATAAGCCAAAAATATAAGTAGGTCTTAACTGTGGGTTGATTTGTTAAGACACGATTTTTATCGTGTCATTAACATGTCGACCTGTTAATGACATGAAACATGTTAACTTCGTGTCGTGTCGTATCATGTTAACAGGTTCATATCAGAAATTATTAGCCCTAATCAGAATGCATCTCCGTAGCATCATGTAACACTTATTTTGTACACTCTTCATCATGTTTTGTGAGGATCTCATAGACATCCGTTACGACGTGTTTTGAATTCCCCACGACTTTTAAAACCTAGCTTATTTCTATTTTGATATTTTCATTTATATACAACAAAATTTAGTTTCGAGTCTATATCATTTGTTATATACTTTTTTCTTAACATCATCATTATGTTCTATTCTTTTTAAAGTAATTAGTTAAAAAGGGGGGAAAATAATTTAAATAAAATATAGTAGTAAACGTAATAGTTGAATATATGGGTGTTTATATGGGTGTTTATGGCTAAACTCTTGAGGCCAAATTGTAATATAAAAAGTTTGTTTGTACAATTAAAATAAATAAAACTACACTATTATAAAAGTTAGTACATAATCTATACTAATCTATACTAATAAAGCAAAACAACTATCAACCATATAGTTATTTTTTAAAACGTCCAAATCATCTCCACCTATAAATTATTAATTAATTAATATATATAACTGTTCTTTAACTAATATTACATATTTTGTACTTTTGAGAAAAATAGCCAATGTATCATTATGTTAATAGAAAAGTAAAAATCAATTACTTAAAAGAACAAAAAAACGTGCAAATGTTTTAAATAAAGAACATTCGATTAAGACATATCTTTAATTTACTCTAGAATATTCTTAGAATAAGTGGGCCTAACTGGGGGCCCTAAGCCCAAGTCTAACTTTTTAAAAGAGAGAGTTGGCCCTGCTGCCACCATGATCACAAAATATAGTTCTTCAAGAACCATGTTACTCTTTTGGGTCGTAGTAGAGAAACCACCATTTTCATAGCTCATAAGAACAAGAAAGTTTATTTATTTCAAATAGTATGTCATTGCATAAAATGGAACTGAAAATCATCACGTACTACTCAATGAGTAGGCGATAAACACTAGAGAAATTCTTATAAAGTTTAGAAAAAATCGAATGAAGAAAATTGTTATCAAGCATCAAAATTCTCCATTAAACGTTACAAACATGACTTTAGTTATAAGTTATTATAATAGATAAATAAGTATCAACACATTAAATTTAGTATTAAATGAATAAATAATGTAGCTGAAATATTAAGTTCGGTCAAAACAACTTAAGTATATTATTACACATGTTGAATAAATAAAATATTAAATAGTTATTAATAAAAATTAATGAATTATAAAACAGTCTTTTGATATAAGATATGATTGACATTACGTACGAGTGATAAAAGAACGATATCATATTTTAAAGTTTATTATTTTTTTTTTGTTTTTTTAGAATTGGGTTTTAAACAAATTGTTTCAAAACAAATCGTTTTTAAAAAAGTGTCATTTTTAATAATTTATTTATTATAAACTTGAAATTTAATTACTTTTGGTTCTTAAGAATTTTATTTTTAAAAGTCACAGGTTTTAAAATATATTGTATTTTTTAAAATTTTGAAACTTTTTTTGAAAAAATTTCTTATTTTATAAAAAATTATTTCTTTACGAATTGCATTTGTAGAAAGATCTACTTTTAAAAAAATTTATATATGTAATATGAAAAGAATTAAATAATATCATTTGTAGTTAATGTGATATTTATTAGGAGATAGAAGCGGGAAAAATAAAACTTAGTAGCTCTAAAATTGTGACAAGTGACATACAAATTAAATACTTTTTTATTAGTATTGATAGATTTTTTTAAAAAAGAAATTATTGTAAATACCACGTATTAACTAGCACTTGTCAAAATTTTAAACTCACCATTTTTGTACGTAATTTTCAATCAATAATACCACCAGGCTAATA
This sequence comes from Flaveria brownii, assembly GCA_018326445.1. NCBI lineage: Eukaryota > Viridiplantae > Streptophyta > Magnoliopsida > Asterales > Asteraceae > Flaveria > Flaveria brownii. The sequence continues at coordinate 9,671 of BJCN01327652.1, forward strand.
TTCACAACTAAAATAAGTAGTGATTCATATGAGTTACCGTGTGAATGACCAAACAGTGTATTGTGTAATGGGTTTATTAATGGGAGTTTTATTCCCGTGGTAAAAGAAAATTCTAATATAATTTGCTAAAACCATAATATATACTTCTTAGACTTCTTAGAGTAAATACTCATTTTACTATAAGAATATACTAATTCATATGCGTCAATTTGTTTGTTTCTTTATATCAATCAAGATTCCTAATTATAATTATAATTATATTATTACTTTATAATGCAACTTGGGTGCAAGTTGCAAGTTTCTTTTTATAAAATTTCATGTGATGAATACAGAATGAAAGCGAAAGCAAAGGAAAAGAAAGTACAAAGTAGATATCTACCTGCAAGTTGGTATTAAAAAATTGAGTCTTTATATACAGAGAGATTTGGTTGTTGCTATGATCACAAAACTCAACTTTAATTTGATGGCAGCTGTTGATTCGCTTATCTCGTGTTATAATTAATGAGACTCATATATGCTTTTAGCTAAAATTACAAATCACTGATTGATCCATACATATATTTGAATGTCTAGACACCGGGGAGCTAGAAAATCTATCTATCAAGATAAATGATAAATATAATATTGATGATAAATGATTAAATTTAATAAATTTATTATTTGAAATTTTTATGTGATTATTTAAATATAATTAAAGGGTTATAATTTTCCATCTGCAAAAACCATCTTAATTTGCCTAGAGTTCTTGCAGTCTTCATATACAACTCTATTATATATAGCTTAATTTATACACAACAATCATCACTCATTGTCAATAATGTTTTGAAGGTCGAACCACCAGTCGGATTGGTCATTATCGATAATGGTTATTGATTTGATGGTTGGATAAGACTTAAGAACCTAATAATGTCATAGTTGATTCTAAAAAAATATTAAAATATTATAAATATAAATATTTAGTTCATTGAAAAATTATACACAATATATATGTGAATCTTAAGTTCAAATTATTTTTGATAAAAAAGTTCAAATTAATCACATATCTCATAACCTCTATTGACCATTGTGCATCACGAGACAACTTGGTATGTAAAGAATCCATCGACACTTTTCCGTTAGTTCAAGGTCAATCCCTCAAGCTAGTTGACTAACAAGCACTTTAATCGAATATCAAAGATCAAGATTAGAGGATAAAGTCGAGACTGCTGCATGTAAAGCAGCATGAAGACAACAAGCTAGCTAGGGGAAGAAGAATTGCATTTGTGTCACTTGACAAATGTTACTAAGGCTGCAGACATATTGAACATTCAGCATAACGTACGGCAAGAAGTTCATTTACGTTTCTTTTTAATAAAAAATATGAAAGAACATAAACAAGGATTTCGTTTGATTAATTAAATAAACGAATTAATTAAATAAACGAAAAGAAGCCAAGGCCACGCTCCTTCAATTATATTCGTAAATATTCGGTAATATGTACATTTATGTTTATATTTGTTGATATACATTAGTTAATATGTGTTGACAGAGAATAGTTTATGGTAAAATTTTGTTAAAAGAAACATCCCCATTTGCTTTTGTTATAGTACTGTTTAATGCTAGATTGCTTATCGTACAATATGCTTGGTTTATAGTTTCAAGAATTCAAGTTCATTTGAGCATTTATCCCGTATTTAAAATGTACTAGATTTAGGATTTGTCCTCTAATATTTCGTCGTGTTAAAATATATGTATCACTCTTAATTAACTATACAAAAATGCCAAGATTACAATTAAGCACAGCATGTAAGGATAGAATAATGGTCTATATATGGCGACGAAAGTCATAGCGACGACACCTAAGACTACAGACAACGTGCCTATAACGATGACATCTACAGACTATAGCGATAACATCTACAGACTACAGAGATGAAATGTCATCACGATACGTCAACGTGCCTATAACGATGACATGTTATCGGAAAAACCCTTAATAGAATCATCCCGTAGCTTCCCGTTCTTATAGTGTAACTTCAAATGCATAGAACTCAACGGTGGATTCTGCAAATCACTATACAAAAATCACAATAATCTCATATCTTTTCAAAAACATAAAAAGAAGAAGGTTTTAATTGATTGGATCTTCATGTTCTACATACTCAAATCCACCAATAAAAACTTTCAAAACGTGACATGATTCACAAAAATCTCGATGGGTATTCCAAAGTATGAAGTTTTGAATCTTGATTTCCGATTTCCGACCAGTTTCACCGAAGTTTGTTCTCGGAGATCTGAGCTAACGATTGAAGGTTACATTTCACAATTGTATCCACAAACACACACGCTTCTTCCTTCGTATTCCCCGGCGGTACATCGACGACGTAAGACTCAACGACCACCGTCCCATCTCCGGCGACTGTAGGGTGCAGTGTGGTCACCGATCTGTAGTTAGCAAGACGATGATCACCGTCAACCACACTGAAACTGATAACATGTTGTTCATCATCAAGAATCTCCAAACGTTCAGTCGATCGTCCGGCGGGTAGGCCGGAGATGACCTGAATTTCTCTTAGGGTTCCGACGTCACCATCTCCGGAGATGACGGTGCAGCTTTTGACGAAGTGTTTGTAGGCTTGTGGGTTGTCGAAGCGGCGGACGACGGACCACACGTCGGAGATTGGGGCGTTGATGTGTTGGATCACGGCGGAGCAGCACTGGTTTGGACCGACGTGGTGGATGTGGTGGCGTGCGACGGAGTCCGGTACCGGAGTGGCGGTGGTTGGTGGTGACAGACGGTTGCTGAATCCGCCGGAGCCGCCGCTTACGGTGGTGGTGGTGGTGATTCTGTCTAGCAAGAAAGACGGTGACTTTTGTGGGTTTGAAAGCATTTTTGATCTGTTGAATTGAAGAGACAGATCGAAGTGGTGACTGAATTTGCTTATGAATCTTGATTCTTGAGTTCTTGAGGGTTTGTTGGTTAATAATAATATTGGACTGTGTAGGGGTTATAAATGGTAGTGGTAGGGGTATGGGTTCGTGTGAAATATGTAAAATATTGCTAGTTGGTTGAACCCTAACTCCCTAAGAGCCATATATTATGGCCTTTTGTAGTTTAATTTCTCTTGAAATGACACTTTTGACCTTACCAAAATGGCCTTTTGCTTTCACTATTTATATTTATCAACTTGCCTCTAGTTTGTTTGTATGGTCATGTAGATATAGGATGGTTGCATTTCACCCTTGAAGTTTGTAAACATTAATATAGCGACCCTAACACTTTCAAATTAAATCTTTTTAATGCAGCTAACTATCACACACCTTCTAATAATATTGTTATTTTTAAATCTATATCTTTTGCTAACCATCATACTTAAACCTTAGACCACATACTAGGCGCCAGAAAAACTTCTTGTTATCGCTAGACCACATGCACTTACATTTTTTATTTAGATTCACAACTCTTCCTGTCTTTTATTACTAGAGTCGTGTAAATTATACTCCTATGGACTTTTACTCTTTATAAACAACCATTATCATAGATGTTATTGGCATTTCGTCCATCCACCTTTACTGCCAAACAACCTTTAGCCGACTTCATCGAACCACCTAGAAGCCCCACTGTCTCATATATTGCTCTAGGGTAAACACGCATTCAAACAATCTTTATCCTTAGTTATGGTTTCTATAAATGTATATCATTACTCTTGCATAACCAAGTTTATAAAAAGCATGCATGACAAACTCTTTTAAGAAAACATCACATAATAGTAATTAAGTTTCATAAATGTTTTACTAAACTAACTCAAAGTTCTTTCTCTAATGTCACTTAACTAGCTTGGCTACTATTACATGAAGTCGGCCAACTTACTTAATTTACTGACCTTAAACAGTTAAACTCCATCTTGATGGACTATAAAATCTTTTAAAACTATTTGTATGTGGATGGTAGTGAATAAAAACAAGTGTCAATGCAAAGGGTCAAAGTGAAAATCTTAAAAACAAGTGGGCCGTATGCTATAAATTTTATAAAAATAAAACGTGATCTCACCAACTTTTTATAAGAATTAAAATAAAATATAGCAAGTTGAGCAAGTTGCATGAATTTTTATAATATCAATGGGAAAGTGGGGCACAAAACGACTACTTCCAGACGAGTCGTCGTTGTTCCCGAATCATCCCTCTAACTATTTTTCTTATTATTATAACCCAAAGAAAAAGCCAATGTGCAATTTAGTATTCCATTTTGATGTGGAAAGTGTAAAATGATGTTTTTCTAGAGGAAGAATATGATAGTGATCAAGATTCAAGATCATTGATTGAGTACTATAAATACAAATACACACTATTGGTGTTAAGTTTTAGTAAAATGATGATGTGGATGAACTTTAAAGCAATTCTAATTTTTAAAATATTAAATCAAGATATCAAGAGATCGATATTCCACACAAAGGAGTCCGAATTTGAGGGGAAACGCCAAAAATCAGGATTTTTGTTTCTAAATCAAACTCAAATGAAATCGATTAACCTTGTTTTTTCATATGAAAGGATTTTCGTTATATCTCTACTAAGGTGTGTAAACAGATGTTCCTCTGTTACTGGTTAAAAGTTTAAATCTCTAAAATGAAAAGGATATAGATTTAAGAGTATGATACTATATGCTATGTGTGAGTGAGCAATTTTAAAAAAAATATATATCATTTGTTTGTTATTTAAATAGATAAAATTATCCATGAAATAAAACAGACAAACTACAAGAGCATTTGTGTATCGCAAAGAGGGGCTAGCCTGTTATTCTTTAGTAAAGGTTTTCAATTTAAACTTGAAAATGTGATAAAACAAAAATCATGTTGGGGAGAGAATAGCAACATTGGAAACGACATGTGGAGAAACAAAAATAGTTCACAATTGAAGTAACATAAATTAAGGAGGAGATGTCAAGTTCGCATATCCTTAACATGATAAAATCAGCGACGGAAATTCAATATTTATTTTATTTTCGGTTAAAGTTAGGGGTGACATTGACATTTCTAAGGTAAGGTTGACGATAAGGGTTAGGGATGTGATTGTGACTCATCTGACTAACCATGTGAATGAGCAATCACATATAATAACGGACCGAAACAAAGAAATCTTGATGTTTAAACTTTAAATGGCCTTGCTACATGACATTCTACATTTTAATATCTAACAAACAACTTGAAGATTTCAAAATGTGTTTGATTTAAATAAAACTAAAGACCCAAATTGTAAACCTGATTCGAAAAACAAAATTCCCAATTTAAACTCTTTGATTATGCGAGAAAAATTGTAAATGTTTTTATAGTTGTTTGAACAAAGAGCCATACATTTCTTCTTTGCCGTATATGGTTGTTAATCAATTCTTTATTGAGCCTATATGTTAATGTGAATTTCAAACAATTGAAGAGTGAATATGCATGGATATTAGAATTAGGACATCTACAAGGAAAAGAAGTAAACAAGTGTAGAAAGCAATACTGTAAGATATGAAAACAACAAGTGGCAGAGCTTGAACATTCCCATAAAAGAGACCGTGGGCGAAATTAAAATATTTTAGGGAGAGCGAACTCGATATATATAAAAATTTTAAACTACCGGAACAAGAATTAAAACTACTAACAGAAGAAAAAAAAAGAGCGACATTTAGTACAAGTGAAAGCGTGTCGGTTCCATACATAAATTTGTTGTCTAGTGTTTATGTAATTTATCATATTAAATCCTTGCGTGTTTATTTTGAATTTTTATGTTATTTAATTTTTAAACTTTTATGATGTAACAATAATATTTTTTTATTAGTTTGATTCAAATAAAGGCGTACGTTATTTAGTCAATCGTTAGTGTGAAAACTTATGTCATGAAGTGTACTGTGTATATGTTAAATTTGAAGCCCGTTAACTTTTTATTATATTTAACAATTGCCCACCGGATTTCAGCCCACAAAAGAACTATTTTGCAGCCCATCAAAATGCTAAATTTGTAGCACAAAAACGTAATATTATCTAGCAGTGAACGGTCCAAGATAGCCCAGTTTACAACACCCCAGTGGCCCAGTTCGATTGCATTTTTATGGGTTGATACATACTTGTAGAAGACAGAGTTTCATTATCGAAGTTTCCTTCCCAAAGGCCCAAAAGTTTTTTTTTTAGGGCTTGGGTGAGGCCTTTTTCTAAGTATAAACTTTTACTCTTTTAAAAATAGTTTGTTCAATTCAATGATTTTGCATGCTACATTTATAATTTAGACCATAAGATTTTAATTCTCTAAAAAAACCTTAGCAAGTAAGAAGACAGTTATTTTGTTATTCAAGCTTATTAGTGGAAGACCCAATCCTAATTGGGCCTAGTATTAACTCATTAGGAGCTTAAGGTGGTGTTTAGCAAGCCAAATTCCCAAATCCCAACTAGAAAAGCTAAAACAATTTATCGTCTTTGAGACTTTGCATTTAGAGGTGAAAAAATGGAGATGGGATCAGAACCGGTTAATAATCAGAACCGAAAACTTTTCAAAACAAGTTTGGTTAAAAACGATTTGGACACGAATCAAAATGTAGGGTTATAATCTGTCTGTAAATAGGCTTCAAACCGGTCCGGTATGAGCCAAAACCAAATGTTGACCAGGTTTGACCAAGGCCTACAATGTGCACCTATATCTTGATATTATAGGCACTTGGGTTTGCTTGTTAAAATAAGAGAGTCAACTCAAAACACGTCAAAATACAAATAATTAGAACATGATGATGATTGTAAGTTTTTGTCTTTTCATTGCATTATTGAAGTAAAATATCAACCACTAAAACTTTTTCACCTTCTCAAAGAAAATTGTTGATAAAGATGTCGATGATACAAACTCTTCCTAAAATAGTGAAAGCCTTTAATGTTTTCTGCTTTTTCTACAATATTAACACGATACCTCTCACTTGATCAATCGGATTGCAATTCCACATAATGAAAATCAACAAATTAAAGCAACTTAGAACCGATCAACCTTGATGTGAAATTTGTGTATTGATCTTATTCACTATATATTTGTAGAAAGTTTCCATTGCTTACTATAATCCAGAAACGAATAACTGTTCCCATGAACATTAGTTTCTATATATGTACCAAAATGTGTCACTAATTAGTAATTACATGCTCATGGAGGTGGAAATTGTCCATAATATTCCCATTTATTAAGAGATTATAATGCTAGTAATGACAGTTTAGTATAGAGAAAGCAATGACGTGTGAGAGAAAATTTTAAGTTGTAGCGATAGAAAATCTCCGGTACGAAGTTTTATTGTTCCGTTTAGTGTTGTTGGCATTTGAAGAAGAGTGAATCATCTCCCACATCACATGTATGTCTTCGTATCCTCCACAAGCCTCCATGTCTTTGTAAAGATTCACCATTCCGTTCTTGTGCACTGCAGTTACCAAAAATGATAATAACATGTCATGTCATATCATATTACATATAGCATGTTGATGATCATAAGGTCAATCCTTGTAAAGCTCTTCAGATCTAATGTTTTTGACTAGTGAATAAATCTTCTGATAATGAACAAAAAATGTATATACGTATAGACAAGTAGACAACATGAAAAACTTTTGTGCCAAGATCGACGATAAGACACACATACTTATATTTACATAAATATATGAATATGCAGTGAATTTACCTTTAGCTTTGTTTTTAAGAGATGATCTTAACTTAAAAAGAAAGCCTTTTGTTGATGAAAGAAAAGAGTTTCTGCATTTGAAGCAATACCACACCTTCCACCTCCTCATTGTCTACAATTCTAAAGTCAACTTCAACACTCACTCTCTTACTTCTTTTGGTGTGTGAGTGTGGCTATATAAATATGCACATACACACATATGTATAATAAAGCAAAGGTCTTCTTGCTACAACACAAACTACAATGGACAAAGAAGAAGGTAACACCCTAAGAGACAAGAAGCCTAATGATTCAAATTCTATTGATTGTCATTATTCTAATTTTTTATTTAAAAAATTACACAAATAGCAAAAAAAAATTTAAAAAAAAATGAAGTTGATGATACATGCAGGCATTTTTAAAATTTAATCTAATACTTTCAAAAAATATATATTCCTCAGTGTGGGTTTTAACAAAAGTGTGACCGGTAGGTCCTCAAAATACATCACCACATCTTTTAATGGGATTGTTTGTCATAATTTAAAAATTAAGATTAATAATGCCACTTTTAAATTCTCAAACTTTATTAGAACTCAACATGTTTTAACGGTCTGAATAAAATAACCTTTTGTTAAAGTGTATTTACTATAATAATGTTACACTTTCTTTCTTGATCACCTTCTAAAACGGCCACTTGTAGGATAGCTTAAATTGCTAATATATGAAGGTGGTTTTTAAAAGAGTCGTTTAGAAAACACTCACTTTCATCTCATAATGTTAAGGATAGAAAGTTACATTAAAATGTATTTAAAAAATATTTTCATACCCAACATAAGAGGCTGAATATATATTATAGCATCCTTAAATTTGAAAGGAGCTTAAGTCGAGCTTAATTCACTAGCTTTTCTCTTTAAGTAATGGAGTCGCCACGGCCTAGAATGGCCATTAAACCAATAATGACTCGTACGAGTGTGAATTACCTACAACCTTTTTCATATGTGGTTCACCATTTTACACAAAGGTTTTTGTAATGTATAAGTCAAACGTTACATTCGTAAGACATGTTTTAATGATAGATATATCCTATAAAAGGAAAATGATTGATTCTTAAGGTGAGAGCATATGCTTATTATGAACTTATTTTGAAGAAATAGACAACTTAAGTAGGAAAGATGGTTGGTATTTTTTGCCCAATAGTTCTTGTAATTCAAGATTCTAATTGAAATAAATAATATTAGAAGGTGGGATAATTGGGGCCTTATATATGTTTAGTCAAACGGTTTGTTGGTTTTTCTTTTGATATTTTGTGTTTGTAACTCTTCCATTCTTCATATAGTATGCATGACACGTCTTTGTCTCATAAAATAAATACAAGAATTACACAGTGTTAAAATAAATATAAAGTTTTTTATGTAAGATATCAATAGCAAGTGTGTGTTTATTATTTAAAGTTTCTTTTAATATTATTGCCTTTCCATTTCATTTTTTTATCATAAGTTATATATTATAGAGTCATCCAAATTTATAAGTATGATATGACTGAAGCATCTCATATGCAGACGACTTTAGAGCTCTCAATCATCAAAGCAATTTTGTGAAAGATTAAGAACTATTTAGCTCAGGAATATAATATCTTCAATCTTACTCATACACGGTAAATTAACAAGTTAATCATGTATTTTATTTTCTTCGTTTGTGTGCTTTTTCACTTGATTATGGTTGAAAATACTGGCAAGATGACAAGTGATGCAGCATGTGCTATTCACCAACTTTTGTTATTTTAGGTTTACCTGCCAAAAGTTCCCATTCTTTTTCAATCACTTAGATGGATATACAAACAAAAATAATAAAAAAAACGAAAATAATTCAAGTTTATGAAACTCAGAATTTGGATCCTAATTATATATTTTTATCTCTAATCTACATTTTACGTAAAATATCATTTTGTTTAATGAAGTAATGAACATTCAAACTTACAATTTAATGTAACAAACTGTTATTGCATTTTGAATTAGATAATGATATTTCTCCTGGGAGCCCACCTTCTCAAGTAAGACTATTTTGTATCATCATCTTCTAAAAACAAACCATAATATAATAATATATTAAATGTTTGAAGATTGTATTTGCTCAAATTGTGCTTGAACTTTTGGGTTTGCTACCATCTCCTATTGTACGTTCTCGTCAAAGAGAGCCATAGTTATTAAAGTATGTCTCAAATTGCTAGTAGTTGTAGTGTAGCAACACAAAACCAGTGAACCTTGGCATAAGCGGGACAAATAGATATGGAACCTTAGGCAACCAAGGGTTTGTAGGTTAATCTTGATTGGTACAAGTCAAAATTCTAGTCATATAGACACCTAATTTGTACACATGATAACCGTGGTAGTCGCTGACAGATTAGGACAGCAAACAAGACACCAGTTTGATGATTTCGGATTTAGTTTCGAGGCCGATAGTAACATATGAATCAAGGGTTCTTAAACAAATTTATGACAACGAAAGGAAGAAAATTTACCAAGTAGGAAGAGCAACAAACTGGACCATGCAGTTCATATAGCAAAAGCAAGATCCAACACGTGTGGTTCATAGTAAGTAGCAAGAGTTAGCAAGTGACAAGATCGAATCTTTGTCATCCGGATTCCAAATTTAGCAAGAAACTTGATCAGCCATAGCAGAAGGTTGATTGAAAGCAACAAGTGAAGCAAGAAAAGCATGAACAAAAGCAAGCAAGACACGAGCAATAACAACAACCAACATCAAGATTAACGGAGTGCACGTGGATTAATCTTGATTGGTGCGGGTAAAAAGGCTTATTTATGCACATGTTTTATTGTTTTTATTAGTGCATTAATAGCATATTTGAGCTGTATATAATAACAAAAAGTCCTTATCTTTAGATGTTTGGGTTTTCTAGCTAATGTAAGTCTTTGAGTTGAATATTAAAACAAAAATAGTTGGACAGTAAATTCTTCTTTGTACATTTGTTTCCTTTAAGTTTGATCGGACCTAAACCAACAGGGTGCATCAACAAGTTTCGAGAGACAATTTCATCACACCATGCTTTACTATCATCTTTGAGAAACCATTTTTACAACCTAAACTATCAACTTCCATGATGCAGAAAAAAGCTTTTGAACATAAAAAAGATGAGTGACAAACCCTACATATCACTGCATTAAAGGGGAGCGAAAACAAGTTGTCACCTTATAAATTAACTTTAAAACTGACAAATTGTGTAAATCATTGTGTATTCAAATGCATTAGCTTAACGGAAAATCAGGATAGAAAAACTTAGTTGCGCCATAAAGCAATCAAAGATTACGACAGCCTAAAAACAATGCCAGGAGCCCAAGATTAAAGATTTTGAAAACAGAAGTTCACAATTTATAACAAATTAACCAGCATCAAAACATAGGTTCAAAATTGTAGCAAAGAAAAAGCAGGAAGAAACTTCCCACCAACCTGAAATCAAAAACAAAACACCAGAGTCTCTATAACCAAACACAATCTAAGCAGCAGATTCTTGGGCAGCCTGCCTCTTCCTAGCCTCTTCGATGATGGTTAGCTTGATACCCTTACCCTTGGGTAAAGAAACCCATGGTTTTGAACCCTTTCCAATGGTAAAAACATTGCCCAAACGAGTGGCAAACTCGTGGCCCAAAGCATCTTGAATGTGAACTGTTTCAAAGCTGCCCTTATGCTTTTCCCTGTTTTTAAGGATTCCTACCCGACCCCTGTTTCTTCCACCAGTCACCATAACAACATTTCCAACATCAAATTTGATAAAATCGACGATCTTGTTTGAGTCTAGATCAAGCTTAATGGTGTCATTGGCTTTGATGAGTGGGTCTGGGTAGCGGATGGTTCGACCATCATAAGTGTTGATGTATGGAATGCCCTTTGAACCAAACTGGACTGAACGAACCTTGCACAACTTAAACTGCAATTAAAAAACATTGTTAACTTGACATCTTGAACAATCAAAAATAAAACCAAAACATGATGAAACATTCAACTAGAAAAAAAACAAATGTGGCAAATTTAAAATCATTTACTTGTAAACATTAATTATGTTAAATACCAACAAGTCAAATAGAAAACGAGTGAAAAAAAAAACCGGTTACAAGTTTCTTAAGGTATATCTTACCTTAAGAATGAGATGTTCTAAAACGTGGCTAAAAAAACTCCCTATTGCCACTTGACATAAATCTATGGTATTAGTGAAAAAATCAGTTCTTTGCAATATCATAGATTGATGTCATGTGACATTGTAATGATTTATAGGCGGATCTTTAATAAAATGCAGCATTTTTTATTTACTTTAAACAAAATCACGGTCTAGAGAGAACTGTTTGACCAGAAAAAACACTAAAGATTGCAAAAATAAGAACACTTAATTCGGTTAACCAACTGCAGTAATAGAACAAATAAACTGGCAATTCAATTGAACAATTCTATAAACAGTTTTACAAACCTTTGACTCCTCATCTCTGATTGAGTGCAATCTGAATCTTCCTTTTGTATCATAAAGAAGACGGAAGTTTTCATTGGTCTTAGGGATAGAAACAACATCTGTTCCAAACAGAAACCAAAACATAAAAACAGACTAATTAGATGACAAAAAAACTCTCTGCTTTGATCAGCCTCCTGAGCTGAAATATCAATTTGAGTTAATAGCTAAACACCACAAGAACCTCACAAAACAAAGTACAAACAAACTTAATAAACCGCATATGAAGACAAAATTGAATAAATAAAACTATAAGTTACTTTTCATGAAAAATTAGAAACAACAGAAGCAAAAAATAGAAGGCAAACTAACCCATGAAACCAGCAGGGTAGGTCTTGTCAGTCCTGACCTTGTTGTCAACAAGGACATGACGCTGCATCAAGATAGATTGTACCTCACGGTATGTCAATGCATACTTCAACCTGTTCCTCAATATGAGGATCAAAGGCAAGCATTCCCTAGATTTGTGTGGCCCAGAGGATGGTTTAGGAGCCTGCAAAACAAAAATTATATATTAGAAATGCAAGAACTGAAAAACAGAGCACATTAGAAAATAAAACAGAAAAAACTAAGTCTGAAAAACAGAGCAAACTAAAAATAAAACAGAAAAAACTAACTTACAAAAGCACCACCAAGTTTGTCAAGCATCCAATGCTTGGGGGC
>BJCN01327652.1:24990-38176 GCA_018326445.1 Flaveria brownii
CCCCCCCCCCCCCACCCCAACCATATTCTATCAAGCATTTGACATACTATTCAAATGTTCTATGAAGTTATGAATTAACTTCATCCCTTAAATAGACATCTCTACATGAAGAAAACATATATAGAAGATACGCAAACCAAACTTATGCTCGCGGTGAATTTCATTAGCACAACGTGCATTTGGTTAATGATACACATAAGACACTTGAAATATGAACGGATTATAACTTATGTAGAAATTTGTGATAGCATTTGTTGAGTATAGGCAGAATAAACAAGTTTAAGTGAATATACAATCATCTTGTCACATAACTTGACTATATTCATAATTAATTAATTAATTATAAAAATATATCACATAAAAAAGTATTACTATCATATTTTTTTCTTAATAATCGTGTATCCCAGAAGTGACATTGTTGTAGATTTAAAATAACATACTTCAACTTTTTTTATAATATTAAAATTGACTTAATAAACCTAAACTTATAATCTTATATTTATACTGAACATAAAATAATCCTAACTCAACCCAAACACTATTTAGTTAATCAAATAAATAAACAAATTATACCCGCTCATGATGTAATACAAACTCAATTAAATTAAATAAATTAATAATTGTGAAAATATAGAAATTAGATCCTTCATATTTATCGAATGTTATAGAATAGGTTTACTTTCGGGTTAACATTTATTAGTTTCCAAGCCCGCCCACGAGACAATTGAAGAAAAATAAACACACTAAAAATCTATGGCGTTGAGTACGAAGTGCAAAAGGAATCATGTGTTTCATTACAAAACATCTTTCTTAGAATAGTCAAAAGAAAACTATCAACGGTGGATCGACATCATTGATGAACATAACTACCATCTACGATCTCGATGCTTAATTCCCATGGTGCATACGGTCTTGTACATGTTGCAATCAGCTTCAGTTGTTATTTAGGAAAAACACTCTCTCTGAATATTCATCTGGTTTCAAATTTAATGTATGTCCTGTAATTAACATCATCATTTAACACATAAGTATTCAAACAATATAAAAACCTTAATATCAACAAAAATGTTTATACTTTATTATTATATATCATACCTGTAGGATCTTTACTAGCAATATCACCTACTTCATCCTTCTTCTCCGTTAACTTTCCGGCAGTGGCATCCACCAGTTCACCACCACCATCGCCGCCACCGCCAGGCGCGCCACCTAGACCTTCGGTTTTCTCAGCAACTTCATGAAGTACTAAATCACCAGATTTCGCTTGATCACCATCTTCATCAACACTTCCATTATGCTGAAATATATTTGAAAAGAAAGAACCAATGATCCCACCACCGCCACCACCACCACCACCACCATCAGCATCTCCGCCGCTGCCATCGACGCCTAAACGATCTTCTCTCTTGTCTTCATCTTCACCAACATCAACCACACTGCTTTTCACTTCATCTCCATCACCACTTTTGTTCTTTTGAAACACATTTGAAATGAAAGTATCAAAGATCCCACCACCACCGCCGCTGCCACCGTTGATGTCGCCACTTCCTCCGCCTTCATTGCCGCCATCTTGGGTGCAATCACCACCGCCATTAACACCCAAGATTCCACTTGGCCTCTTTTCGAGTCTCCCTTTGTGGATCTCCTGATCTTCACCATCTCTAACTCTTTTGCTACCAATTTTCTCATCAAATACCAAATCTGGCATGTTGATCATACTATCTTCCATATCTATTTCTCTTTGGAAACACTAATTAATTAAGAATCAAAAGCAAGCTAGCTTTTTACAAGTTTGATGATCTTGTTCAAAAGCAATATTATTGTGGTTGTCCCACTTGCACGCATATATATAAGGAGAAATATATATCTTTATAAGAAAAACTATTATAACATTATAGTTCTCGTTATCTTAAAACTATTATAATATTTTATTACACATTTAAGTTAAGAGTTTGAAAGAATTATAAATTGATAGCAAGTCAATAGGCAATAGTCTTGTGATAAATAAGAAATTGACACGTGGACAAAGTAACTAGATAATATTACATTTCAGAAAAAATATTATCGGGTATATACAAATAGTATACATGAAAGTAGTCATTGTCGGTTGGTTCATTGGATTTTGCCAACGCGGTGTTGACCAATTAACTTTTTGTTTTAAGTTTTGATCAATTCATGTGTTTTTTTCAATGTGAGCAAAATTATCATATATAACATATATATCGGGTATATACAAATATTATCGGGTATATACAAATATTATCGGGTATATACAAATATTATCGGGTTTATACAAATAGTATACATGTCGGTTGGTTCAAATTTTACTTTAAGCAAAATTTTTAGAGTTCAGTCAAGTGGTTTTTTCTTACTGGGTTTACTCCTGAGTGTGTTGGGGTGTGATCCCGGTTGGAAAACAGATAAATGGACCTGATTAATATAACGCATATTACATTTGTCGTTCAAAAAATATATATTTATATGCACTTTACTTACATACTATAAAATTATAAAATTTATACTGTTAAAAAACACCGAACGACGAAAGGGCATAAAAATTAACTGTATCCATTTGTGAAGTAAAATTGTTTTTCTAGAATCGGTTGAATTTTCTTGTCGTATATTAAATATTGATATATTATGAGTATTATTTTTTTATTATCAAAGTTTAAGGGTTTCTGCTTTGTAGAATCATATCACGTGCGAATGAAGTTGCGAAGAAAAGCAGAAAGCACGCCAATGGCAATGAATGGGTAACTGTAAATGGTCGGTGGCTTTTTTATGGATAATTTAGTTTATTATAACCATACTGGTGGTCCCTACATATTTACTTATTACAAGGGTGCTCGCGCAATGCAGCGGGACGATATTTTACATTTGATACGTGCATTTAATATTTTGTTATTCTTATAGTAGTTTTATAAAAGTACTATGTTTTTTCTAAGCTAAAATTTAAAACATCAAATAAATGAGTTCTGTATGACGACTTGTATATACGCATTAACTTATTGTACCTCATAAAATACAGATCGTTTCAATAAAAAGTTTACATCAAAATGTTTAAAAATAAAAATAGGTTAATTTGTAGTCTCAAAACGTTTTTTAATGTGATAGATTAAAAGATAGAGCTGGAATCTTAAAACATATTAAGTTTTTTTGATGTATGTGTAGATAATAAAAAATTTTATGTAAATATTAGTAAGTGTAAGGCTATTATGTAATTAATTATAAGGGTTAATGTGTAAATAATGTTATAAATAATATTTTACCCTTAAAAGTAGTTGTATCTTATGCATTGAATATAGTAAGTGTTCTTAATTTTATGGTATCTTAAAATACTCATATCGTATGTTTTATATATAGTATTGATTATTATTCATGAATATCAAATAATAATAACAATAATACTAATATATTACTGTATAAGAATCATGTTTTAAGAATCTAAAAAGGTATTCAAACTGCTTCATATCACAATGCTACATATTATAGATTGCTTTTCAAAGTTCGTATTTAACTTTAAATCAAGTTTGAGACTTTGAGTTGTATGTTAAAACGACCTAAGATTTTAGATGAACGAAAATAATAATCAACTGGGCCACGTTCCAAGCCCAAGCCCAAACCTGAGAGATAATCTAGATCTATGATCTATCTAACAACCAATCAAACTTATTCGGCAACCCATACCATAGTAGTAACTCACTAGTGGAACCCATCACACATTCACACAGTTAGAGAAGCACAAATCGGCTTCTAGGCCCAAACCGGTTTGCCTCAAGTATCCTCTATAGGCTATACTCTAGAGTCTAGATACGGGGAAAAAGTTAGTTATATACGTAACAATATATCAAATGAGAAATTGTTACATATACATTAACTATATGTCACATATATATAAAACAATGTTACAATTTCCATTCTCAAATACCGTAACTTGAATCCTGGTATCTTGTATGTTGTCCAAACTTATTTGTTATTACACATAAAAGAAACTTGTTCAAGCTATTATGTTGTCAAGCCGACATATATTTTTTGTCACGTTCAGTTTCATAAATAACTAACGTCTCAAAATAAAATGATCACAAAAAAACTGAACATAATCAATTTACTGAAATGGGACGAAACAAAATCCACATCAAACGATAAAAATCGAACGCAAGTACAATTTATGTGACATCTACACCGACTTACAAGTGCAATTATCAGCTAATACCCCGTGATGCAAACAATAAAGAGCAGTTGTTCAAAAAGAAAAGGACATAAAAGCTTATAAATCAAAATCCTCGTCGTCACTGGGATCAACTCTTTGTGGGCGACGGGCCCGCTTTAATGCTTCTATTTTTCTCTTCCCGCTTTCCATTCGTCTTCTGTATTTCTCCTCGGCTTCTGCATCTACTTTATCCAATACCTTGTTGAAACCTGGAATGGCTTCTTCTAGAAACTCACACATCATCTCTGTGAATTGCTGGTACGAGTCAATGAAGTCCTGCAGTTGTCAAACAAGAATACCAGATGTCAATAAAAATATATAAATGGTAAATGGGCGGGTTGGGTAATGGGTTAGAGCCCACTCAGGTCAAAATGAGCAACCTTATTATCAGGGAGATGAAAATCTACACAAGTGAAATATCAGGCAATGTTCTGTGTTCTTGTATCATGTGATGTAGTATAAATGGGTCATTTCAGGTTGTATTTTTAACTCCTACACACCGTTTTTAGACCCTTGTTACAAAGGAGGCGAATTCAACCCCCCCCATAAATAGTCAGTTGGGTTGTGTTACATGTCTAACAGGTCAAATGTGTTGAGCTAAAAGATTTAACTAACACTGCAAGGTTCAAATGGGAAGAAATTCATCCTAAATTATCCAAGTGCATAAACCTTCAAATCGGTTTTACTAGAAAAATCAGATTATTATTGTGAATATATATGGTTCTATAATCATATTAAACACCTAAATTATTTATAAACTTCAAACAAAGAACAAAGTGTTTGCAGGCCGGACCAACTTGACCCAAATGAAAGAGACTACACATATTATTTATCAAAGTTAAAATTTGACTTTTATACAAAAAATCTCTAGAATTTGTGAGAAAAATAGATACCTCGACATCTTCATTCCAGTCCTGAATGTATGGGGGCCCTGTTGTAAATGCACCAAGTGGCTCACGATACCATTCACCGCCATATGTTATTTGATCCATGGCTTGTTCTACACTTAAAACCTCCCATGGCCTTAACCCGGGAATCGCCTTTTGCAACTGCTTCCTGAATACGATAATAAAAACTAAAAATAATAAAACAAAGCCTGTAAAGGATCATTGACACAAAGATGCATGATTAAACTTTTAACAATAACGTAGCATTTATTAGCCACTAGCATAAGATAAACATTGATCATTAGTTAATATTAACAAGATAAACCTTAGAAATTTGGTCACTGGACTTTTAAGACATTACTAAATCATCCAACTTTCAGAAATCCTCACAAAAACCACTCAACGTCTGAAAAACCGTTAAAAAATAAATCCAAGTTTAGCAAACAGTTCCAAAAATAGAGGTCTTGTAACAACTTCTAAAGCAAAGAGGTTTTGTAACAACTTCTAAAGCAAGTGACTAAATTAAAATAAAAATATAAGTGAAAGCATATTGCTTTTATAGCAATATCCCCAACAAAAATTGATAACGTCTCTAATTCCCTGTTTAGATGAGAATGAAAAGTTTCAAAAAGGAGTTAAATTCACATACGTAAACTTGAAGCAATGCTTATTTAATAAAAGAAGCAAAGTAATACTTGTTATTAAGTTAGAAAATATATGATAGCAATTAAGACCCCATTCCTAATGCATTGTAAAGTAGAGGTAGCATATTGACTCAATCCTCAAAAATGATGGATTTACCTCATATCTTTGGGGATATATTTGTTGGGCATGTGGTCTTGTTCCAAAATTGAAGTGAGCTCGGACCCACTGGCCCAAAGAAATAGAGCATGACTAGGAATTCTGACACCAGGCCAAATTCCATCATTAGCTTCTAGTACAGCTAAATCACGTCTCTTGCTTTCATAAGCTTCATCTTGAAGCTGCTTACGGCTTTTTTTCTCAAACCCTTTTAATGGGACCCAGGGAGGTATACCCTTTTGTAATTTGTGAATGAAAGCGGTTGCTGCAGCACCTAGTCTCACTGTAATATAAAGAAGAACCCAATGGATATGATTACCTCTACGTTGTAATTTACTTAGCAAACTTATTTAATCGTTTACATGCTTATAGTGCATATTAAACATAAAAAAGCTCATTAACATATCAGCTAACATTATATTAAGAAGGTATATTTTTCAGGTCATTTAAAGAAAATAAAAAAAGTTTATTTAAAATCTTTGAAATTTATAAAAATTTAAAAATAAAACATTACTTAAGCTAACATAAAAAAGAACTGAGATGATGAGATCCATTGTAACTTTTCATCCCACTGCATGAGGAGATGAATAAAAAGCACCATTCGCCCATGGGGGCCATGGGATAAAAATCAATTAAATGAAAGGAATCACATTCCTTCACAAATGGTCAATTTCATTCCTTCAGACAGAATACATATATTTTTCATTCAAGTGAAATAGAACATTACATTCCTTCCTGTTTCCGGCTTACCAAATGCTACCAAATAATAAAATTAGGCATTGAAGGGTTTAAGAGCAAACCTTCCCAAGTAGCGACAGCACGCTCCATACCATAAATCATGCCAATTGGGACCCACTCATCCATATCTTCACCCCAAATAAAAGTATACTTGTCAATAATTCCTGCACCCCAGGCGGTCTTAAGTTGTATCAATTCACAAGGTCCTCTTGTTCTTCCTATCCGATCTTTGTAGTACCATCCACCAGATCTCATGATAACTATAACAAATATAACATTTCATTACTAGGTATTACATTCGTTAGAAGGTCAAACTTCAAAATTCACTCATCTTATTACAACACCATTTTTCCTCTTCCAAAATGTAATTTTACAATGGTCTCAATGAGAGGTCCATGTCAACAATAGTGTTTTTAAATAAGTTATCAATTTATCAATGATCAATTTTGTTGCATACTAACAACTCTTTTAGCGTGAGCGCTTAGGAGACAGATTGCAGTTACAAGGAATGTTATAAGACAAGGTACACTACTTTAGAAGCAAAAACAAACTAGTATACAAACATTTTGTGTCCTGCATTCTTCATTCTAAAAAAGGCTGCTTTAAATTTTGGTAGTTTCACATGCATTGTCTGCAAACCAACATATTTCAAAAACTCCATAACCATTTTCACCAATCATGATAGCTCTATTCTATGCCTACCTCATGCACAAATAAGCTCTAGAGGCGGATACATTTTGACCTAAAGGTCAACCTTTTACTTCATCTGAATTCGATAACCTCAAGCTAAGACTTCCATTACCATACTGACATCATTTTGAACAAAAGATAAAATCTTCCAGGAAATCACATCAAGCCATTATCAGTCTTCCTAAGGTATGAACTTTATGACTATGAAATGCATAACCACAAGCATAAAAATTCAAAATTGCATAAACAGAACCCATCATATAAAAGTTGAAAACTTACAATCATAATATCTTTTCTCCAGCCTCTTGTACCCAACAGCCTGAGCAACATCAATAGGCCGGCCGGGAGGGTACGGGCGTTGCCGGAATCCCCACAACCCGAAAAAGAATTGCTTAGCGAAATCCCAAAACTTATCATCCGATTCCTTCTTCGTCTTTATAGCTTTCCTAGGCATCGGTCGTCCATCGGGCCCGATCACATGAGGAATCGACTTCCAGTACTTCTTATCTTCCCACCTGTAGGGTTCAGAATTCTCCTTAAGCTCCATTTCATTGATCTCATCAAGAACCTCCTCTGCTCGGGCCAAAAACTTCACAACCGGACTCTCACGAAACTCCTTCAACCACCTCTCGTTTTCTTCAATCTCTTCCTGAGTCGGGTTTTCTTTCTTTTCGAAAAGTGGGTCTTCGTTCAGAATCCTCTCAACTTCGGGGGTGTGGCGGTAATCGGGTCGGTTTTCGCACTCCCAGTAGTACTGTTCGAGCATTTTCTTGTAGAATCCGGGTTTGGGTCTCTTGGATTCGGGTTGTGTTTCGGGTTTTTTCTTGAATGGGTTGGAAATGGAGATAGCGGCGAAGGGGGAATTGGATGAATCGGGTTGGGGGTGGTGTTTGAATGGGTTTATGGATTCTGTAAGAGAGTGAAGGTTTATGGGTTGTAAAGGGTTCGGTGGCTTCTTGAACCAGTTTTCCCCAAAGGGATTGAAGTTAATCGACGCCATTTATGAACAGAGATTGAGAATTCAGTGTGCGAAGTGGGGAAAAGGGTAGTGATTTTGAAGGAGACGAAGAAGAAGATAGGAAGCGTAGTGAAGTGAGTCGTTTGTTTTGGGGAAAACGAAGTGTTGTTGAGACTTGAGACAATGGGACTTGGGTCGATGTTTGATGGACCATTGATTTGGGCTCAACTTATAACTTTAGCCTTCTAGGTTGAGAAATACAATCTTTATGAACTATATAGTATCTAGTTTTAATTCATTAACACTAAAAGCATTCATAGCTCGTTTGGTATATTTATGTAAATGTAATCATTATATTATATAAAATGGTTATGAGTAGTTATAAGTGGTTGTGACTTGTGAGTGAATGAGAGAGAAATGTTACTGTTTAATATGTAAATTTAAGGAATTACTGTTCAACTCTTATAACTTTTTTAGTAATTTTAAAAGTTGTTGTGAGTGTAGGTGATAGAAAAGGTAATAATGAAGGTATAAAAAATATTATTGAATTAAAAAGATGAGAGAATAAGTAGTATTTTTGGTATAATTATATGGATAAAGATAAGGAATGGACTGTGAATGCTCTAAGTATATGTCGTTGTGTTGAAGCGGTAAATTGATGTAGTTAAGTAGATAAAGAGAAGCATATAAATTTGTGACGGTTTAGGTTCAAAATCTAAAGGTAGATAATTACAAATATTCATATAGTGGTTTCGAATAAAATTTAGGGCTAGGTTTGTCATTTGAGAAAAGTCTAGAAGGTGAAAAGAGTTAAAATGAAATTTACGTCGACAATTTTTATATCCCATTTGTACGGTTAACAACGACAATAATAATAAAGTTTAAGGGTTTAAAGAGTTAAAATGAAACTTAAGGGCTAGGTTTGTCATTTGAGAAAAGTCTAGAAGGTGAAAATTAAAAGTTTAATTAATGAAGTAGGGATGACAATAGGACGGGTGGGTCGGGTATGAGTAATTTCAACCTCATACCGAATTAAAATGTCCAATACCAGGCCCAAAACCTATAAGGTATGTATCGGGTATTTACCCTGTCGGGTGTTGAGCATGCCCGCTAGTAATTGGGTATACACGTTAAGGTTGTAAAAAGTACACATTGGATATCTATTAAAATTAAAACATCATATAAATCTACATTTGCATATACGTACCATAAAATATTTCGATTACCCTTGATATTTTTTGTTGATGGTCCAGTACTAAGACTATTAAATTTTAAGAATAAATACCAAGTTATATTATAACTTTATAAGATACTATATAGTGTAAATGATATGAAGATTAATAATTTATACTCAATACATGATTATTAAGTAAAAATGTATTAAATAAAAAACTAAAACGATATAATATATATAATATAATTATTAAGCAAAATAAATTTCGGGTATATAATCGGGTAAGTAAATGTGTGTTTCAAGTAAGTGATACATAACCCCTAAAAGTATATGTTCTTTATGTTGAATTGGCACAGACCGTGTGATATGAACAATGATGAGAATTATACAAGTACAAGTGATTATGTAATTGTATATTAAAATTATATGAGTGATTAATATGTGTGAGAAGTATTGATTTCAAAGGAGAGTTTCCTGGTATAATATTAAACCATATGATATGATGAGAGTTTTACAATCTGTTGGGTATTGGACTCATATGAAAGTTACCTGATTCAACAATGGGCCGCATGTGGGTTTCGTGACATTTGTGAGTATTGGATTTAGATGAGTATTTTATGTTCCAATATTGGATCACATATTCACATGTGTTGATTGTCATTCTAAATCACATGAGAATTACAAGGTGCGTATCACGAGCACACATATTAACGTTCAGTTTTAGTATTGAACAAGATATTTGTCAATGTTGATACAAAGGTCGATCCACTAAAAGTGTCATAAAGTCGATAACACTGAAAGTGCATATGTACTTGTCACATACCATTAGACCAAATACTGTTTGTTGGTAAATGTGTGTATGTATTATAGCTTCGTATAAAAAAAGGTAGTCATCTGAAAGTATGGAGTAGGGGACAATATATTTTTACCTTCTTATCATGAAAGATAAAGTGTCGGTATATATAACATACACTTTATATCTTCTAACTATATTTTTGGAAAGAGTAATTGTAAAGTAATACTTTGAGTACTTGGAAAAAGTTATCAACAGAAACCCAAATGGTGACACTTTTTATGCATTCTTGTTATTATCATCTTTGTCGCTAAATAAAACTTTTTCTAGCATCCTAGTGTAGAAATGTAGATTAAAACCAAATATTTTACCCAACACTTCAAAGTGCAAGCTGGGAAGTAAATGAGGTTAACTACTCAACTACCAAACCATAATTAAATTTATTGTAACAGATTTATGATATGTTGCTCATCAATGCTTTCACATACTAAAAACAAAAACTGAAAACATAATTTTGAATCACAAATAACTATTCCTATGAGTTGTACACATTCTGAAAGTTAGGCTTAATCAGATCTCTAAAAACGTGTAAAAGATTTTATTTATAAAATTTTAATTTGTTAAATTGCTATTAATTTGAGACTAGCACAAATGATAGAGACACAAATCTCTTACATTAAATGTTTTGGGTTTAATCCTGCCAAGAGGTAGCTTAAAAGTAGCTAGCGTTGTTTAAAAAAACCAAATTCAACAACTATCTTTTTTATATTGGTTTAGAGTTTGCTTGAATACATAAAGTTACATTATTGAAGAACATAGAATATAAAAAGAAAGAAAAATATGTTTCAAACAATTTTTTAATTTTGTGCATATTTTTCCAAAAAAAAAACATACACAATAGGTAAAAGTAAAATAAATAAGGTATCATGATCGTTGAAACAATTTTTTATATTTTTTCTAAAAACTTAAAGTCACCCAACTAAAAACTTAAAGTCACCCAACTTAAAAAGCAAGTTCGGTGACTAATAAAAATGTGCCACACAACTTTGTTTTTACTATGTAATTAATTATACGAGAATAACAAGTTTTTTTAGAAGCTGTTTGATAATTTCTGAATGATTAAGTGTTGAACTATTAAGAGCTCTGAACCATTAAGAGCTAGTATCGCTTAACTATTCAAAGGTAAATGTCTGACCAATTTAGATAAGAGATCTTAACCATTCAGCATTATACCTCTTAACCATTCAGCATTATACCTCTTAACTATTCAGCATTAGTATAATGTTTAACCATTCAGGGTAAATGTCTGAAACATTCAGACATTTGCTAACGAAACAAACAGTCTGAATCATTAAGTGATGAACCATTCAGACATCTGGATTATTAAAAGACTCATTCAAATGTTACAAACAGCCATTTAGTAGCTCTATTGGTTAATGCACTTGCTTTACAACAATCAGCTCATTGGTTCGACCAAAGTCGTACTTCAGTTTTCTATATTTTTTTTTGTCAAGGAAAGATAGAAAAAAAATGGAACATCTGGCTTCCATTAGTGGTATAACATCTATTTTAGTTGGAACTCACCTTCACGTATAATAATATTTTACAGTGTTTTGAATTACAATATATTTTTGGTCAATTACTTTTTAGTATTTTTAAAGTTGTTATATCCGTATATTTACATAACATAACTAATTAAACAACCTAAGAATTCGTGTGGACGTTATTTTATTTCACAGTTTTACATCTTATGTAAGATATCAAATGCTATCAACAACAACCAATGATTATTTTTCTTATATAAAGTTACGTATGCTATTAACGTCATCTTTAAGGTTTCATCCCGTGCGGCGAGATTCATATTTCAAGTTATAAAACAAGAAGAATAATGCTGATGCACCCCTTTTGAAAATCTCGGTTAATCATAACTCTTAAATACTCGCTCAAAATTTAGATATACTTTTTTAAGTGCTCTGTGCCTTCTTCAACACATCACATGTGTTAATATTAATATATTAATAGTCCATGTTGGATGCTTTTAACACGTTTTAGTGAGTTCTTGATTGCTGTCGTCTACCTTAAAAAGTTCTATATTAATATAATTACAATTATTTAAAATTAAGCAAGTTGTATTGAAACATCAAAAATGTATATATTGCACTTATTTACTTAATTAGTCCTTCAAAAACCTTTACCTACATACCATATACTAGTATTCTAATTATGCAATAATGTTTTTATACTTTATCCGGTTTATAGTTGAGTTGGTTTAGAAAATGAGAGGTTTAAAACTGACACTTAGTTAATCTCCAACATTGTTAAAGAAGAACTTTATTCATGAAAAGAATTCATTGTGCATCGCTAGATAAAAACCACCTGACTTGTAAACTGCAGTTGAATAAGTCTTTCCGAAATAAATACTCAGCCGCTCGTGAACCATCGGGTACTATTTTATTCAATGTTTGTTCAATTACTTTTTTTCCTGTATAAACTATAAACTACAGTTTGTCTAATTGTAAACTGTAATCTACAGTTTGTATAATTGTAAACTGTAGTTAACAATTATAAATTGTAAGTTATAGAGTGTCAGCTTGTTAAATGGCTAATCAATGATATATGATTTAGAACCGCATTGTTAAACTAGTTTAGTAAACATCATCTCAACATGTCACCAAGAAACTTGATTTACCTATCACGTGACGGACTTAATGTAACATCGTGTATTTCCGTAATTATATATATATATATATATATATAAGCATATATATATAAATTTTTGTTAAGTACAACAATTATGATAATAGTTATAAGAATATAATAATAATGATAATAATAATAATAATAATAATAATAATAATAATAATAATAATAATAATAATAACAATGATGGTTTGATTTAAAAGTCCAGGGGGTGAATTTGTAAACTTATGAAACT
>BJCN01327653.1:2049-19453 GCA_018326445.1 Flaveria brownii
AAATTGACTTTATATGTAACAAGTTGGGCATGATAAACATCTATGCTCCAACTTGAGGAGGAGTGTTAATTATGTATTTAGTGTTAGCCCATTAGGGTGGTGTTTGTTTTTTAAGAAAATCTCTTCCCCACCTCTTCATCTGCGCGTATGCAGACGCGGGAAGAGGTTTTGAGTGCGCAGACTGTTTGTTTTTTAGAAGACGTTTCATTAAAAAACGTCTGCGCGAGGTCTTCTTGGTGCAGACATGGACTAGTGTCTTCATACGGGAAGAGGTTTCATCAAACCTCTTCTCCCCAATTTCAAAACACAAAACACAAAACACATCCTCCCACCTTCACTCACACAAATGGCTGATGAAGCACACTACCCATCCGGCGGTGACTCCCCCACCGCCAAACGCAAGTACGAAGACGCCGGACCTCCGCCTCCGCCGTCCTCCGGCGCCGGAGACTTTTTACCCGACGGAGTTCGAAGGAATTTCGATTCAAAAACAGTTCTGATGGTGTGGAAGATTATGGGATTCATGGGTCTAGTGTTTCTCCGGAGAAAAGCAGCAAACTTTCATGGAATTTGAAGGATAATTGTGAACTGAATGATGGATTGGATGTTACTAGGGTTTGTTTGAGCTCCGGTAGCGTTGGTAAACGGTTAACCGAAGAAACGAATGGGGATTCGTTGAATTCGAGTGCAATTACCAGTTTGAATGCTGATAGGAGTGTTAATGATCGGTCTGTTACAGTTGATTCGTCGAATTCTGGTTCGAATTTGCTTTTCGCGTTGGTTCGACTAAATGATTTGAAGAAAAAACTGAAGCAAGCAGTCGAGTGGCCTTTAAAACATTCTGTAGCATTTTCAAGGTTGGGTGTGTCGCCTATCAGGGGGATCCTTCTTCATGGAACTCCAGGATGCTCAAAAACTACTCTTGCTAAAGCAGCTGCTAATGCTGCTCAAACCTTTATGTCTGCTTCTTTATTGGTTCCTTCTTTATGTCTGCAAATGGGATGGGGGTTGCTGTGGTCTGCTTTTGTTGGTTCCGTTTTGAGGTTATTGGAACCCATTAACAAGATTCAAAGTTTGATCAGCAAAAATATAATATATTTTTTTATTATTTTCTTTTATTTAAAACGAACATATCATGCTTCGGAAGTTCTCAAAATAAACAGACAAAGTTCAAGCTTCGGAAGTTTTAAAGAAGTTGAATTATTTGGAAAATAAATTTATGAATATTATTATAGTGTTGTATGATTTTTATTTATATTTTAATGTATTTCTATGACTTTTATTTATATATTAATGTATTAGTTTTAAAGTTTACAAAATAAATTTAGTTTAATTACAGAATATTTCATCATTCTGCAGATGTTAAACAAAACAAACAGTCTTTTTCTTGCAGACTGCAGACATTTGGTCCACCTCTTCTGCTGCAGATGTCTGCAGATGTGGTCCGCAGACTGCAGACGTTTTCCTGCAGAAAAAACAAACAACACCTAGGTATTTAGTGTTAGCCCATTGTTAATACCTGTTAAGGCCCATGGGCCTTAGATTAGGGTTTCCCCCTCTATATATAGAGGAGGTTACTGTCATTGTAAACATATCTGTTAATACAAGTTTCTCTCAGTTTCTTTACAAAATACACGTGAGCGTACTTTAAAACCTGATATATAGTGACGTTTTTGTGGTTATGTTCATAATTGTGAAACAAAAGGTAGTGATGTTACAAGGCTAAAGGTCAAACGCGGGTTACAAGGCGTGGAACGATTCCATTCTTATTGATGTATGTGTAAATGTATATGCACAAGCAAACATCATCGGTTCCATCGTATACAAGACATGGAACTCCAACGTGACCATCTCTATATTGTTTCAGGAAGAAAGCAAGTAATGAATGCAATGTATGAAATGATAATCCAACGTTATTACATGTACTGATAAGTTTTATATTTTTAGGGCATGTATCGTTTGGATTGTTTTAATACTAGATAATTGTATGGTTCATGTTGAATATCATGACATCGTGTGTTAGTGTTGTTGTACGAGGTGCGAACACCCATGGGAAATTGATGGCCACCATATCATTATTACAATCTCATGACATTGTTGTACACACATCGTGATAAAATCACACACCATAAAAGTAAATAAACAATATTATGGTAGGGTGTTAGCAAAACAACGAGGGGCTTCTTACCTTGTACGATGATGTATCATGAAATGACCCTTATCTTGTGTACGCACGTATCACCACATACCCTGATGCCATCTAGAGTGATTCAACGTGCGTATGAGCACGATGTAAAGAAATATGGGCGTGAACAACTTCATAACTAATGGTAAGACATACAATCCCAATTAATGTTGAGTATTTTTGGGTGACGTTTTAGGCTCCGCCGACTTCAAACATAACCAAACTAAATAAAATGTCTACCACAAAATGTTATTAAAGCTTTCAAGCAGCATGAAATCAAAGCATAGAAGAGTATATCATAATAATAAAAAAGAAAAGTAATAAACATACAAATACCACATAATCAAAAAAGCTACTCTCCCTCGTCATATTTGAAACTTTCACCTTGACTTGACCACCTCATCTATTTTACACATCGAGATATGATAAAACATGACTGGGTGGGGGGTTTGGTCTGCTGACAAAATATATAAAGTTAAAGTGACGAAGGTCCCCTTGAGGCAGAAGTTCAAACCCCGCTAATGATTATATTGATATAAATTTAGTTAAGCCGTAAACAAATAGTTGATTATACCACCAGATAAATGTTCAGGATTGCTTATTTTCCACCTGCTTTTGATTTATTAGATTTTAAGAAGTTAATAAGTAAAAGAAATATTTGACAATCCAAAAAGGATATTTCAGAATGACTGTTCATATAGTGTAAAAAGATGTTTTAAAAAGTAAGGATTCGTTACTTATTACCAATTGAAATATTTATTTAGTCCAATTTTCTATTATATCACTCTACCACATTTTATTAACTCACATCATTTTTAAAAGTACATTCCTTTTGGTCACTTTATAACTGTTTAGTTTATAAGTTAATCCAAATACCTTTTTTAAAAACTTATTTTATTCGGAAATTAGCAAGTTAACAAGTCATTTTCGTCAAAGTCATTTTCAACCAAAATAATCAATCCCATACATAGTCCAGATAGATGCGTAAGGCTATTCACACCAGGTTTCTCATACCTATCTTTATAATTACATAAAAAACACTGTTCTTTTATTTACTTCTCAATTAAATAATACTTTTTTTACTTTTATTATTATATATTCCCTCTCTCTTCTACCCACAACCACTTTCATAAATATTAAAAAGTTATAAGAGTTTAATAATGATTCCCCAAATATACAGATTGAATAATAACTTTTATCCCTTATCCACTCACAACCATTCCCTAAAATACAAGAAACACACTCAAATAAATATAAAAACCTACTATGAATGCTATAAGAGCATTAACGGTGGATTCCTCATATTTATCTATACAATCACATTAAAATAACTAATTTTTATTTTATTTTTAATTAAACAATAGTTTTTATACTTTTATTATTACATTTTTATCTCCCATTCCCTCACAAACCACTTTAAAAAATATTAAAACAATTACAGGAATTGAACAGTGGTTCCCCAAATATACCGACAAACAGTAACACTTTCTTTTTTATTCACTCACAAGTCATAACCACTCAAAACCATTACTTATAATACAGAAAACACCCACACAATTTTAAGGATGTCACTGTAAATGCTCTAAGTTGTTAGAAACATAACTAGAGGGAAATTATTAATACAAACACAACTACAAGGGGTAAAGCTAAAACTACTTATAAGGTTTAAGCCGGTGAAACATCAAACGCCCGCACTAACAAAACCCCAAAGCCCAAAACCTCCGCCGCGACTCAATACCTGCAAATCTCCACATTCACTCATCGATGGGGAAGAACAAGAAGAAGATGAAGCACGACGACGGTGGAAGCCACCACAGTCCGGCCACCGTCTTCGTCTCCAATTTGCCCTACACCTTTTCCAACTCTCAGGCAAGCGTTTCTCTTCCTCTATCCATACGTATCTGTGTGAAATTTGTTGTTGTTTAGGTTTCGTGACGGTGAAGTAAGATGTGAATTTGACTTAATGTTTCAGCTGGAAGAGACATTCAGTGATGTCGGACCGGTTAGGAGGTGCTTTATGGTTACGCAGAAAGGTGAGGTTCTAGGTTGAATATGTGTTGTAGTTTTTTTTTTTTTGTTTTGTTTAGTTTGATGTTGATGCAATTATGAAGCGGGAGGACTTGGAGACTGATTAGATGAAGTTAAGATGCAAATTGTGTGTTTGATTATTGAACGCTGAGCTTTTAGACTGAATATGCATTGTAGGTTGCTTTGTTTCTTATTTTTTTGTGTATTTAGTTTAATGTAAATGCAATCGTGAAGTGGAAGGACTTGGAGACCTGATTAGGTGAAGTTAAGAAGCAAACTGTGTAATTCGATTATTGAACCGTGTAATCTGTGGGTTCGTTAGACTTTACAATTGTGTAGGAACTATAAGAGGTAATGCTGTCTACTGTTAATTGATTTGAGAAGCAGGAAGAAATGATAGGATGAATTCTAAGGAAGAATGCTAAATATGATTACTTTACCCTATTATCTAAACATAGTTGCATTCCGATTAGAAGTGCTGAAAACTGACTTGGCGTTTGGACTTTCTATGAAAACTGCTTACTTATGTTGGCTTTATAAGAGCTATCTTCGTTTTTTGATAAATTAGTAATGTTTGACTTCATGTATAAGTGTTTGACTACTGGATAGAAATTGTAGAAGAAAATCATCACATACTTGATTCAAATATGAGAATGGTCAATAGACAGTTGGTGAAATTTGATAAAAAAGGAAACATTGTGATTAATACACAACGCTCCAACATGTAATTGTTGCAATTTATATAAGTGGGGTGCTAGGATTAGAGTAATATGTTTATTTGATTTGCAAACAAGCCCATCCCAGTTTTGCCATCTGAAAGTACCAGGGACACCCATAGCTTATAATTATATTATTGAATTGATGATTGTTCTTGTTTCTCACCCTTTCTACCTATCATTTCTGTATGAAAGTTATTACTCTTGTTATATGAACTGAAATTCCACATCTGCTGAATATTGTTTTTACAGGGTCGACTGAACACCGTGGCTTGGCTTTTGTTCAATTGTAAGTCTGTAAGGGTGATATTGTTCTTTTTATTCTCTACTCACCTACTTTTCTAATGCGAGCTAAAATATAATCACCCATTATACAGCTGACATATCACTACCGAATACGTATTTAAAATACGTGAAACATAAACTTGAACGATAGATCAAGGAAATATAATTTTTCCCATTTTTATTCGTAACTAAACTAATTCAACACAACAATCAAGTGGTTTTTTAAATTATGTTCATGTATACGTAAACAGGCTCTGCCTTTACTTTTGGTTTATCTTTTCATTAACAGTGCCGTGACTGAAGATGCCAAGCGTGCAATTGAGCTGAAACATGGTTCTTCAGTTGGAGGTCGCATCATTGGAGTTAAACAAGCAATGCATAGGGCCCCACTCGAGGAAAGGCGATCTAAAGGAAACGAAGGTTCACAGGACTTGTGTTTTTATCAACATTCGCTATTTTAATGCATAGTTTTCAAACAGGCCTCTTTGATTAATTCTTGATTTTTATGTATAATCTTTCAACTTCAGTGACCCCATCTGATGATACTATCAAGGCAACGCCTGACAATGATGATATTGCTAATGACATTATTAAGACAAAGGATGACAAGGATGATTTATCAACATCATTAGTAAAGCATAAACCAGTACCTGATACTCAAGAAAAAGGTTTCAATAATTATACAACTTTTGAATTAATACATTTGGAACCTTCTACCATCATTGTAGTACTAAAGTGACCCCTCTTAAATATTAAGGAAAAAATGTGAAGCCAAAGAAAGCAGTAACCCCGTTGAAGACTGAACATGTAGAGGGTGATTCATTCGAACCAACAGTAAAGAATAAGCAGTCTGGTTCTAAAGAAAAAGGTCTTAACAATCACATATTCTTTATATACTGCCACTGTAATCTTGTACTATCAATAACGTGACACCCCCACCCACCCACGTTTCTTAAATATGCAGGAAAAGTTGATAAGCCGAAGAAAGCAGCAGCTCCTGTGAAGACTGAACGTGTAGAGGGGGTTTCTTCAGAAAAGCAAAGGTATATCAGTCATTTTTATGTCTTGTAGTTCATCTGCTTGTGAGTGTAGTGGTACACTTTGTCCATATATTCTTAGGATAGGAGTATTTTCATGAATCCATTATAAACCTGCGGCACATACAATTTCTGAAATTTGAGCATACAAGCATCTATTACATTGCCTAATAGTGGAGTAATTTCTACTAAAATTGATGGTAAACATGTGTGTTTATGATGTATACTTTTAAGTTGTATAAATTTCTAAATGCTTTCAAGTTGGATTCTTATTTATCAAAGCCTTGTACTTGTATAAATTTGTTTGTAACATCTTTCTCTTTCTCTCAATTGCATGCATATATATTTTCACAACTTTTATTATGTAGTATGTAATGTTCTATTAAATTGATTTACTTGGAGCATAACTAGGTTGGATAATATAGTTTTACTCCATGTTTTAGTTTCTAAAGTTGATCATGTTCTATGCCTAGGCTTTCAACTTTGTGTCCCTATATATAGGGGGGTGCGTGTGTGATTGCTTATCCTTTAAATGTTAAAGTGTTAAGTTACGTTGATGTGATACGTTCTGTTCTACAGTATGTCATTGTCTTTGTGGTTTCATAAACCATAAAGGTAGATCAGAAGAATTATGTTAGTGAATAGGGTTGCTAGAATAATAGGCTAGTTATATACTTGTACCATGTAACTGTTTTAGATGCATCATTATCAATACAATAACTCTTTTACCTTCACATAGAGTTAGTGCATTAGAAGATATCTCTTTTGTGTATTTGTCGCCGCTGTTTATATTTTCCTATATCTTCTTTTTCACTTGACCTGTTTTCTTCCAATCAATACCATCACCATCTATACCATAGCACTTGAAATTAAAAATGAGTAAAATCTAACCAACCTACCCCTAGTTGGATCACCACACACCATCTGAAGTTTTGTCAAAATTAATTTTACTACCAATTGACACCACATCACGAATATGATTAGCCTTTTTAGGAAGTTTCGACGAAACCTATGATCTTCATTTTCGACGTTAACGCCGGCTGTTTGAAAAAAGAAGTCGTCACAACCTTATTTTTGAGATTTACGAGTTCTTCATAGTTTTATCTATTTCTCTTGCTTTAATACTCATCTTTTACCAAATTTTTTTTTGTTTGTATTTTTTTAATTATCAACATGGAGTCATGGAAGGCATCATAATCCTTCACAATCTGGTATGGGAACAAAGGATTGTTGTATTGAATCCAATGTGGAAAAAGGTTATATGGAGATTAATGATATTATGATGGTTGTTCTCTTAGACGTAGCTCAATCTTAGGATTTTATGTCTTCCCTAGAGGCAATTTGGTTTCTTAGAAAAGCAAGAAACAAAATGCGTTAGCAAGGTCAAGCATATAAGCTGAGCATCGAGCAATGGCGCATGATCTTGTACAGGTCAAACAACTTTTTAAAGAATCAAAGTTTTGCAAAAGTCTACATTGAAGTTGATATGTGACAATGAAGATGAACTATACACTGTCATTAATTTTTCATGAGAGGACGTTACACATTGAAATTGACTACCACTTTGTTAAAGAATAGCTTCTCGATGATCGTGTTCGAGTTTGTCAACTCTAATGTTCAACTAGCAAATGTGTTCACAAAGCCTCTTAGAGGTCCTTGGGTGGAATATATATGTAGACCTTGAAGGATACAATATATACTCTCCAACTTGAGGGGGGAGTGCTAAAATATATTAGAGCGAGGCCCATCTTTGTATAATAGGTTGTTCTCTTGTCTATATATACTTGTACATTGTAAATTTTATTATACATCATGCAATTACTCTTTTACCTTCAAAGAGGGTTACAAGAGTTCCATGTTTTCAGGTTAGAGATTCTAAGAGTCCAGGATAATCATTATATATGCAGTATGATCACGTATGATACTAATTATAGTATAACTAATATACTCTTATAAAGTAATCGTTATTGTGATCAGGGTTGCTAGGACTGTTGTAATTGGTGGACTTCTCAATGATGACATGGCAGAGGAAGTGCATAGTCATGCTAGGGAGTGTGGGTCAGTGTCTTCCATAACTTACCCTCTTCCAAAAGAAGAAATCGCACATCATGGTAAATACATACTCCATCTTTAGTTTTTATGATCCACAACAATCCACCTTTCTTTAATAGATAATTTCTACGATGTAAATAAATTATGCTTTTTATTTTTGTAGAGACTAAAAAGGGGGTGGTCAAATGGGTTGGGTAACTACAGCATCAGGCGTTTTTTTATTGCATGTCAAAGCGGGTTGGGTCGACCTGGACATTTATATTGCATTTTGTTATCAGTGAACATGTTAAGTATGTTTACTACAGCTTTGATTTTAACTTTGTTTTAAGAAAAGGTGGTTTAGGAGGTTCTACGCATATGGATAAATTCTGGATGATTTTTGAGTTTTAACGTGTTTCCATTATCACTTTATTTTCTTTAGCATAACCTATCTGACTTGTTAGAGGTTAAGTGTGAATCAACCCATTTGTAGGCAAACACGCCATAATTGCTACCTTTAATTTCTGATAACTGAATGGACATTGCATGTTATGCATTGCACAATCTTTGTCCTTGAATTAAATGGTCATCTGTTTTTGAAGGCAATAAGCATGAACTTTCAGTTAGGCATCTGTTTTATCCTCTGTTGTCAAAAGCTCACAAGGGCGCGCTTAGGTCTTTAGGTGTAGCCCGACACAGCTTCTTTAAAAAGCCTCATTTTCAGGCGTGAGGCACATTTTCAAGCCAAGGCCAATGAGTCAATCTCTAGCAAAAATTGTATGAACAGGTCTGAAACAATTACACTAGGCCTAAACAAGCCTGGAATCAACCTAAAACAGCCTAAATTAACCCGAAACAAGCCTAAAATTTGTGTTACGCCTTGTTAAAAAAGCCCTTGCATTTTAAGTGCCTTACTCCTTGGCCCAAGGGTCACCCTTTGCGCCTTGAGGGTGCCTTGTGCTTTCGACAACTATGATTGTACAACCTGGAGACCACTTGAATATCACTTAAACGATATATACAATGTTATAAGAACTTTTAGAGATGTAGTAGTCATGGACTGAACATCATCCCCCTTATTCATTTCATTTCATGCTTTGAGCTGCAATGCATATTACCTATTTTGAATTTGCTTTTATAAAAAGATATTTCTGTAAATATACTACTCATTTTGTTTTGTGCACACTAAGAGGTTACCATGCTGTTATATAACGGGGTGCTGTCATATATATCCTTTTAAGAGTTCAAAGTTTCATATATATCATTCAAAACTATATAAATATCATATTAACCTTTTGAAAACACTTACCATTTCTTAGTAAATAAATAATATCAGTTGCTTGTAACATTATGTTTTTCTGAATAAAGTCTTAAACAAAATGAACATTATGTTCCGAGCCGATTCACGACGAGACATGTTTTTACTAGTTTGTTTATTCAGCGAAACAAAATGTTGTAGTTAACTGATCTTATTTTATTTTTCCATGAAATTGATGAATATAATAATTTTAGCTTTTTAATGGGCAGATATGATATTATGAAACTTTTAAGGGATATATATGAAATTTTGGACGTATCTCATATGACATTTAATCTTTATATAATCTTTCAAGGAAGCTTATCTATGGTGTTGCCTACTGCAGGGCTTCTTCAAGATGGATGCAGATCAGGCGCCTCATCTATAGTCTACACAAGTGTGAAATCGGCTCGGGCTTGTGTTGCAAAGTTGCATCAGAAGAATCTAAGTGGGGGCACAGTTTGGGCCCGTCAGTTAGGTGGAGAAGTAAGCCATTTCAAGATTTCAGGACTTTATAAAATTATTTATTTGTAACTTTATATAGAGGCATACAAATATAGGAAAAAAACAGTTGCTGCCTGTAATCCAACCTACCTCGACCAATTTCGCCCCGTTGATCAATCCGTCCCATCTTGCTGCCTCTAAAATGTTTCAAAACATGATACAACTTTTTATTTCCAATTCAACCAAACTTTGCAATTGTGTATATAAAGAATAAAGGTTTAAGGCCTTATGGTGTGTATTATAAATGACACCTTATGTAGAGAGTAATTAGAAATCATAAGTAGTTGAGGACTAAACTTTTACCCTCACTGGTATATATTCGAACATTCATTTTCAAACCGGTGATTGTCTAATATTTTTTGTAATTGATACCAGGGTTCCAAGGTACAAAAATGGAAGCTTATAATAAGAAATCTTCCTTTTACGGTATATGAAATTCTTACTCAGTTATATTATATCAGCTGTTTATAGGAGTCAAGTTTTAACTCAGGTACTAACTTATGAAAAGCTTATGCAGGCGAGTGTTAATGAGATAAAAGAAATGTTTTCAGCAGCAGGCCTTGTATGGGATGTATTTATTCCCAAAAAACCTGATTCAGGGTAAATCTTTTTTTTATCTTATGGCTAGAACAACATTTACGTTAGGGTTCATCACTATGCCTCCTGTCATGCTTCTTTGACTCCATATCATCACGTTTGAAACTATTTTATCCTGTTTTAGGCAGTCAAAGGGATTTGCATTTGTTAAATTCACGTGCAAGCAGGATGCAGAAAATGTAAGGATAGTTGTAATACATAAGTTGCACATTTTCTTCTATTCTCATGAAAGTGAATTTAATATCTTTTGATTGTTTTTTTTCAGGCAATCCAGAAGTTTAATGGCAAAAATTTCGGTAAAAGGCCCATTGCTGTTGATTGGGCTGTACCAAAGAAAATATATACAGCTGGTTCTCAAGTTGCTTTAAAAGATGGTAACTTTGCTCTTTGCATGTGTCTTCATTTCCTATATATCTTGTTTTTTTTTAAATGCCTTCAATTGATTCCTACTGATAGATTACTGAAGGATTCTTAAAGCTTTATAATATTATGTGATCATAAATGTATGCTGTTTTGGCGCAATGATTGGACCCAAATATTTTCTTCAATCACATTTTCAACCAACTTTTATAGTTAATTTTAATTTTGATTTTATATTTTTAATTTATAATAGGTAAATCACAGGAAATTAATCCTTTTGATGCATAGGCTGATAGGCGTTTATGGCCTGCACATTTGCAAATCTTGCTTTTCTTTTCCTATGGAATATCTATTTGCGTACTTGGCATTATGTTCTAGCTTTATTTAAACTTTACATAATCTGAGAACATGACATTTACAGGGGAGAAAGAAAGTGATGAAGAGGACCCTGATAGCGATGTGGAAGATGACCATGTGGAAATGGACAAAAACACACAACATTCTAATAAAAATGCTGATGTGTCAGATGACTCTGATTTAGTCAAAGAAGAAGTCAATTTTGATGAAGAAGCAGATGTTGCAAGAAAAGTTCTAAATAATTTCCTTTCATCAAATGACAATGTTGCATCTGCCAAGCAGGGCGATGAAACCGTGGTGGATGTAAACAACAATAAACCTGAAAGTTTGACCAAAACCGAAACGCTGAAAAAATCTGAAATGTTGATCAAATCTGAGAAGACAAACCTTAAAACAGCTGAGACAGAAGAAGAGTTGGAGAGAACACTTTTTATATCTAATCTTCCTTTTGATATAACTAATGAGGAAGTAAAACAACGTTTCATGGGATTTGGTGAAATCCAGTCTTTTGTTCCTGTTCTTCATCCAGTGACCAAGTAATGGCCAGTCTAGATTAATAAATTATCTATTCTGCTTATCTCTTATCATAATTTTATTAAAGAAATGTTAAATTGATTTATAGGAGACCAAGGGGAACTGGATTTCTCAAATTTAAAACAGTTGAGGCCGCTGATGCTTCATTTGAAGCAGCAACTGCTGTAGCTGGTTTGGGTATTATTCTCAAAGGCAGGCAGTTAAAAGTTTTGAAGGCTTTAAATAAAAAAGCTGCTCATGACAAGGAAGAAGAAAAGAAAAAGAAGGAAGAGATTGACCATCGCAACCTCTATTTAGCTAAGGTTGGCTCTAAATTCTTTTGTGCCTGTTTCATGGCTGTGGGAATATGGGTTGGTCGAGAACAGATTGAACCAGGTTGTGCTGTACTGGTGATTTGAAACACTGTCCAAATATTTATAATTGTTATTAGTTAGTGTATTAAAAGTACACTTTAGCTGACCCTTGATCATTTTTCATGGTCAGCTCATTTACCTGTTTTTTTCTCGCTATTTTTATTACCTATTAGGAATGAAACACAACCTGAATTGACTTATTTATAATCAAACTCTTCAAAATTTGGTTCAGCTTTTAAAGCTTTCCATAGGATTAATGTCTGATAATGAAAGTCATCTTTGTTTTGACAGGAAGGTCTTATTCTTGAGGGTACTCCAGCTGCTGAAGGAGTTTCAGAGAGTGACATGTCGAAACGTCGATCGTAAGTGTTAGACATGATTTGTAAAATAGTAAATTTTCTGGAATAAATTTACTAGGAGATGATTTATCATTTTCTTAATCCGTTACACAGTCCTTTAGAAATTAATATTTATTCATATTAAATTGTTTGAGTAACCATATTGATTTTTTGCATCTTTACCATTAAAAAGTAAGTGGATGTCTGGTCTTCTGGATTTGCCTTTTGGAACTTATCATTGGATTAAGGACTTGACATTTCAATTATCAGTATTTTATGTTGGGACAAAACAATTTATGGTTCTGGTTCTCTAGGTCAAATAATCAATTTCATGCTAGTTGAGATGAAACTGATTATCTTTGTGACCTGAAATTTGCTTTTTATCCACTCTTTTAACTTAATTTAAGAGGGTTATATCCCCATTTCACAATACTTCTCTTTTTCTTCTACAAAAAAATGTCTTTCAAGTAGGCTCTTTAATTAATTTTTTATCTTCTATGGCCCATTTATTAAATTGCTGAACTTTCATCTTTTCTGGCAAATACGAATTGCAGGTTGGAGCAGAAAAAGGAAACTAAACTTAAATCCCCAAATTTTCATGTTTCAAAAACGAGACTTATTATGTATAATGTACCAAAGTCTATGAATGAAAAGCAACTTAAAAAACTTTGCTTAGATGCAGTGACATCTCGTGCTACAAAACAAAAGCCTATGATCCGACAGGTAACTTACATCTTGTGGCAAGATGAGCCAATCACTTTTAGCATGTGTCAAGGCTGGGCTGGTCTGCCGCGTAATACCCTTTTTTCTGTTTTGTTTTCTATGAATAATTAATGCAGCATTTTGTTACTGACTAAACCCCTCAACATTCTTTCATTAATTAAGTCCTCGAAGTTGTTTTCGGGTTAAAGATAATAACACATGAGTGGTGAAGTCCTCAACCTTTGTTAATTTATAGCTCAAATCTGTAAAAAATTCAGGAACTTAACTGCATACATTGTGATATTAAGTAGGGTTTTCTTAGTTCAACCATGATTTAAAGTTTGTATGCAGCAACAATAGATTTCAGGCAACTTTCAACTGTTTGACCTGTCTTCTTTTAGCTAATTATTTTCAACATGTTTGAGATAAAAATAACTGAAATTGAATATTTACATGTTAATGGTCTAAATTGACATGTTTTGGAGTTCCTCCACATTTCTTTTTCTTATTTTAGTACTGCTTTGTGTAGATTAAGTTATTGAAGGATTCTGTTAAAGGAAAAGAAATCTCAAAGAATCATTCCCGTGGGGTTGCTTTTATCGAGTTTACAGAACATCAACACGCGCTTGTGGCTCTTAGAGTTCTTAATAATAATCCTGGTATGTTTTTATATTAATAGGTTGTCGATAGAGGTGGCAAAATGGGTGGGTTGGGCCGGATATCAAAACAGGTTCAGGCTGAAATTGGCTAAATCTATGTACAGGTTCGGCTGACCTAAGGCACCTTTTCATAACCATTAGTATGTCAATAAGATTACAAAAGATTTAATTTCAATAATAACTATATCTTTTGAATTAAAGGATCGTTTAAATTTATGCAATTTAATATGTACATTTTTGCAGGTCAAAACATGTTCATGTCAAAATGGTTAATTCTTCTTTTTAGAGATTGGGTTAGGTTTGGTTGAACCTGAAAAGCCTTTTTTCTAAAGAATTGGTGTGTTAAATACAATTGCAAAAATATCATCATTTTCTGCAGTAATCTAGTCTTTTATCTGTTAAAAGGATTTATGAGTCTTTATGTAATTAAAAATATGCTTTGGTCTTCTTTTCACCTGTTTTTTTTAGGATAATTTTTTTTTTAAATTACTGTGTTTGAGATAAAACTTGGCCTGGATTGACCCATTTGAAGTAAATAGGTTGAATCTGATCCTGTAAGTGTAGCATTGCTTTGGTATTTATCTTCATTAATCAATTTATTTTAGTCTATAATCTATTTTTATATATATGAGGCGTGGGTTTCACTTCTTTCTTTTAATCTTTTTTGAACACAGAAACTTTCACTAGCGAGCATCGCCCGATTGTGGAATTTGCTCTTGATAATGTTCAAACGTTGAGGCAACGTAATGATAAGATTGAAGCTCAACAGAAAGGATTCAGTAACAATGCTGAAAACACCGAGAATGAAACTGATGTTCACAAACCCATTGAACGGTCAAAGGACTTGTCAAGAAAACGTAAGACCCAAGAAAACAGGAAGGATAAGGTAGCCGAAACTGAAACTAGACCCGCCAAGAGAAAGCTTACAGGCTCTAGTGAACTTTTGGAGGCGCAACAAGAAGTAAAAGAGTCGAAGGGACGTTTTGCAGCTCGGTCTGGGCCCGCGGGTGTAGTAGATGTACCCAATAAAAAGAGGATAAGAGATAAAATAGAGTTGCAGAATGAAGATACGGGCCCAGTCAAAAGAAGGAAAAATAAACAAAATAAGGACCCATTAGGCCAGGACACAGTGGATAAACTTGACATGCTTATCGAACAATATCGATCTAAATTCTCGGGAAACCGAACCAAACAAAGTGAAAGTGAAAACCAAGGTTCCAGGCGGCTCGGACGGTGGTTCCAGTCTTAGATTCATGGTACGAGATGGATCAGTGGTGAGTCGTAGTATCATGGTTCTAGACGGCTCTGATGGTGGTTCAGAGTCATAGTTTTGGTATGTTGTGTAACTTTTATCTCAAATGTCTGCTTAGTACAAGTTATAATTACTTCATTTTAGAGAAAATGTAGCTTCAAATTTTTTTGGAAAGAATTCAACAGTATAAACTTTTTGTGGACAAAAGCTTTGATTATTTTCACAAATCATAGTAGGGTATTCATTGTTACCCAGACCCGTATGTTTTTACCTGATTAGTGGTTTAATTGTTTGATTTGGCGGTTTGACCATATTTTATTAATTTTATTTTTGGTTTGTATTGAAAATTTTAATTGGTAAAAGATGGTTGATTGTTATAACAAGTGTATATAGTTATATATTTTGGAAATAAGAAGAGTATATAAATAATTAAATGTTAAAACAGCTTGTTCAACTTTCAAAATGGACAACATTAAATGGCCGAACCGTTAAAAACGACCGTATATCAAACTGTTTAGATATCAAACCAGCCAAACTAACCAACTTGTTTTGGTTTAAACGGTTCCGTCAGTTTTACGGAATGGAAATTCTTGTTTGTGTTCATTCATTAAGGAATTGAACTTGTGCGCTAACGGTTCACAAACACAAATCGAATAATTCACCAACACAAACGACCATGTATTATTTAGATTTAAGCACTTGACATAATGATCAAATACATAAATATGAACAAATATATTGCTGAATGCTCATAGATATAAACAATTATAAAGTAAGATGGTAAACTGATAAAAAAATAAATATTTCAAAAATATAATCTAGGTAGATTAAAAAAATAGCTTGATATTTGTATGCCTTTTGCTACCGAGTCGGGGGTCTCTTTGGAAGCGGTCTCTCTACCTAACAAGATAGAGGAAAGACTCGCCTACACCTACCCTCCCCAGACCCTGCTCTTGAGTGGGATATACTGGGTTTGTTTGTTTGTTTGTTTGTTTGTTTAGATTAAAAAAATAAAGTTATAAATATGTGCGTGTGTGTATATATATATATTATAATATTTAATGAGTAAACATGAACAAATGTACATGAACATACATGGACGTAAACGGACATCTTGCCCAACGTTCATGAACAAAAATGAACAAACACAATCTTTGTTCATGTTCGTTCATTTAACGAAATGAACAAAATTTCTTGTTTATGTTCGTTCATTTATTAAACGAACGAACGTAAACGAACTTCTCGCCCAACGATTCAAGAAGTGTTCGCTGAATGTTCAATTCGTTTACAACCCTATTTTCAAATCAGTGTAAGTTAAATACCATTTACTCATCTAGGGTCTATTTTCTTTTGAATTGAGATTTGATTTAGATCTGGGATCATTTGGTTGTGCTAGTCTTTTAAATAGCATCAATAGTGGGTGCCAAACTAATGGTCTTTTTGAAATTTGTAACGTACAAGTTTTTATTGCACAAGATGTGTAGTCACCTTTGGTGAAATTGGTTTGAAATGAATGCCAGTGAGGTTGACATTATATGTGCAACCATGTGCTATGGCTTAAGTTGCACTAAATGTGGTAGTTAGGTAGAATATTTATTACATGTTTTTCATAGGTATTAGGGCATTTGTTATAAAATTACTCAAATACCCTTTTTAATAATCAACCATCTGATAACATATTCATATGAATATATTTTTTTATATTTTTCGAATTACAACTATAACTATTTGTACTAAAAGTTTAGCTATGTTTCTGTCAAACATAACTAAAACATGACTTTTATAGGAACAACACTAGCCTCATTTATGATTTGAGAACATAATAGCCACATCACTTTGCAAGTGTTAGGAGCATCAACACCGACACTCCTCACGAACACGTCTCTTTCGGTCACGTGGTGGTTTTTAGGAATATCGACGGATGGGTTTCTCTTACTCTCTCCAAACTCAGTCGTTCCATCTCATAGTTGTCGTCACAATGAAAACACACCCTCTCTCTTTATCACCTAAGCATAGTTCGTCCCTCTTGACGCCACCTAAGTCAGTGACGCCCTACAAGGATCCCATGTTTATGATGGCCTGGTCTTCATCCTCGAGAGTCACTTCAATATTTTCAAGATCTAGCACCAACTTATTAAACTCATCAGTGTGATCTTCCAATGTCTTACC
>BJCN01327654.1:0-10429 GCA_018326445.1 Flaveria brownii
TAAGATTAAACCTTGAAACATAAGGGATTTAGTCACCCATAACAAAACAGCCCCTAATGGGTTGAAAAAGTCCATGAAAACTAACTTTTCAAGAACTTTTGAAGCAAGTATTCTACATAACCGGCTCTAGATGCCATTGTTCGGTTTCGTTACATGTTTATCAAAGTAAGTTTAACCATTTAAACTTGAAAAACGCAGCGGATATTAGTGGTTAAATGGTATTGTATAATCTGAAAATTTGAACCATATTAACCCACAACAAAACCCATAAACAAGGATCATTAATATATGTGAAATGACATGCCTTCAAAACAAAAAGAACAACCATAGGGTGTTCTTGAAACTACCTTTTAAGAACAAGATGATGAAGTATGGATGAGATGAAGATGATGATGCTCTTGAATGTCCAGCCCCCAAGAGAGAAAGCCTCAAGTTTGTATACCCACAAGCTCTTCCAAACACCTAACTTGTTAGATAGTAGAACACCAAGACCCAACTCCTTCTTGAACAACCCGAAAATCAGCCAAATTTTTGGCCAACATAAACCAATAATTTAGGGTTTTTGTCCAAACAAAATAAATCAACCATTTGACATCTATCTTTCAAGGTTTAATCATAAGCATGTAAGATATAACCTTGAAAGATTGGGGATTCATTGTATCATCACAAAACAGCCCCTATAAGGTTGTTAAAGTCCCATAAAACCAATTTCACAAGGACATAAGAAGCTAGTTATCCACATATCCGGCTCTGATACCAATGTTGGGTTTGTTGGACACATTATCAAAGTTGTTTAACCATTTAAACATGAAAACGCAGCGGAATCAAACATTAATATTATGTTTTGTAAACTGAAAATTAAGGCATATTATATATCAACAACATACCCAATATCATAGGATCAAATATATGTGAATGAACTAGCTA
The DNA here is from genome assembly GCA_018326445.1 of Flaveria brownii. Classification (NCBI taxonomy): domain Eukaryota; kingdom Viridiplantae; phylum Streptophyta; class Magnoliopsida; order Asterales; family Asteraceae; genus Flaveria; species Flaveria brownii. Next base: position 928 of record BJCN01327654.1, read on the forward strand.
TCAAGAAGAAACAACAACCAAAAACAACACTCATGAAACTACCTTTCAAGAGCTGCCAAAATCGTGAGATATGAGGAAGATGACGATGTTCTTGAACGACCAAAACACCAAGGAAAGGTGTCCTCAAGCTTCCATACCCACAAGCATCAAGCAAGCACCTTTGTTGCTAGGATTTGAACACAAAAAACCAAGAAGAAGTTGCTGGAAAACCCCTACCAGCCGTGACATTTCTTCAAGAAAAGGAGAGTTTGGTCCCTTTGGTCTTTGGCATGTGAGAGAGAGAAGGAGGTGGAGTGTTAGACTAGTAAATGAAATCTATTATCAAGACAACCAAAAGAGCCAACCACCTTAAAGGGGGCGGCTGAATTAGGGGTTCAAAATGGGTTTTACCCCCAATTTTAATCACCCATTTTAATTGTAACTAGTCATTAATTAAGTTATGTAATTAACCTTTTAATTGTATAACTCATACACTCTTTTATTATTTGATGTTACTTAACCAACTTAAATAACATTACAAATAATACTCATGAACAAAATATCCTTATAAGTTGTTCCATCTCATATGCAATTTATTTAGAAAACCCATTTTCTAAATTGGTGTAATTATTTAATTGCATGATCATATCATAAATTAAATATTAATTGGTGTTTGCTAAGCTTGTTATTGGGTATGACCCGACTTGGATCACTACGTACTAACCACATCAATGTTCAATGTGTCTTGGGCATAAATAATCCAACAATAGTAGGGTAAAGAAACAATTTCAGGGCAAATTTAATAAGTCGGGATAATTTCATAGTGGTGAATGTAGAGTTTGCACTCTTTGTCACAAATTTGGACACTTTGGTCAAAATTGCTGATCAAGGCCTGATAATAAAGCAACAAAGAATGATAGTGGTTGCTTTGAATGAGGTGTCGTAGGACATTTCAAGAAGGATTGTCTGAAGTTGAATTGATCTAAGGCTAGAGGGAGAGCTTTTGAAATGAATGCTAGAGATGCGCGACAAGAACCATCAATGGTTAACGGTACGTTTGTTGTTAATAATCATTATGCCCCCGTTTTGTTTTACTCTAGCGCTGATTTAAGTTTCGTTTCAAAAGAATTTGAGCCATTATTGGGTACAAAACTCTGTAAGCTAAGTAAGAAATACATTCTAGAACTAGCTAACTGGAAGAAAATAGAATTTAGCGAAGTAATAAAAAATTGCACCTTACAACTTAATGATCGCCTTTTTAGTATCGACATGTTACCCGTCGATCTTGTAATTTTTCATGTTTTCATTGGAATGGATTGGCTTTCTCAGAATCATGCTGAAGTTGTATTTTTTTAGAAGACTATTCGTTTACCAATCCCCTAACAGTGATGTTTTAATCATTCAAGGAGACAAAGGAAAACCTTCATTGAAAATAGTTAATGTCATGAAAGCTTATGAGTACTTAAGGTGGAGGATATCCATCCTTCCTATTAAAAGCTATTGAAGTCAAGAATGAGGAGAGAAGAATTGAAGATATTTCGGTTGTGCGAGAGTACCCATAATTTTTTCCATGAAGATTTACAAGGCTTACCTCCACAAAGGAAGATGAAGTTCATTATGAGTTCCTTGTGATGCTGTTTGGTCTATCTAACGCACCTGTCGTGTTCATGGACCTCATGAATAGGGTCTCAAACCCTACTTGGACAAGTTTGTGATAGTATTTTATTGATGACATTCTAATATATTCACGGTCCAAGGAGAAAAATGAGCATCATCTTAGACTCATTTTAAACGTTCTAAAGAAAGAAAAATTCTATGCAAAATTTTCCAAGTATGAGTTTTGGCTTCAAGAAGTTTGATTCCTCAAACATGTTTAAAGAAAAGGGTATCCACGTGCATCCGGCCAAGAGTAAAGCAATCAAGAATTGGGAAACACCCAAGTTTGCAACAGAAGTGCGACAATTTTTAGGGTTAGCCGGTTACTATCGTAGATTCATTGAAAATTTTTCAAAAATAGCACAACCATTGACCTTATTAACTCGTAAAGATAAATATACGAATGGGGTGTTGATCAAGAAGAAGCGTTTCAAATGTTAAAGCAAAGGTTATGCAGTGCACTTATATTGGCATTACCTGATGTAATTGATGTATTCATAATGTATTGTTATGCCTTCCGATCAGGTCTTGGATGTGTATTAATGCAGAAAGCTATAGTGATTGCCTACGTATCAAGGAAATCAAAAGTGCATGAAAAAAATTACACTACTCAACATCTAGAATTAGGAGTTGTGGTTTTCGCTCTAAAAATCTGGAGACATTATCTCTATGGAACCAAATGTGTTGTCTACACCGATCACAAAAGCCTACAATATACTGTTAATCAACAATGTTGGGTTGAGTTATTAAACGATTAAGATTGTGATATCCAATATCACCCAGGCAAGGCCAACGTTGTCGTAGACGCTCTCAGCAGAAAAGAAAGAGAAAAACCTCTGCGAGTGTGAGCAATAGAATTAACCATGCACTCAAATCTTATTATTCAGATTCGTGACGCTCAACATGAAGTGTTTAAGGAGGAGAATTTGGAGAGTGAATGCCTACGAGGAATGATCAAAGGGTTAACACCTGACTCCAATAACTTGATGCATTTTGCAAATCGAGTATGGGTTCCAAGTACAGAGACTTACGCAAAATAATTTTATATGAAGCACATAAGTCAAGATACTCAGTTCACCTAGGATCTGAAAAGATGTATCATGATGTAAGAGAATTTTACTGGTGGTCTAATATGAAAGGTGATATAGCTTCATATGTGAACAAATCTATTACTTGTTCCAAGGTGAAGCTAGAAGACCAGAAACCATTCGGACTCTTACAACAACCTGTGATCGCAAAATGGAAACGGGAGTGCATTGTAATGGATTTGGTGATAAAACTACGCCGCACATCAAGTGGTTACGACACGATTTGGGTAATAGTTGATCGATTGACAACATCTGCGCATTTTCTACCCAAGAAAGAGGCATATGGTATGAATAAGATGGCCGATTTATACATCAAAGAGGTGGTATCTCGCCATGGCGTACCAATCTTGATTATATCTGACAGAGATAGTCGATTCAACTCAAGATTTTGGCAATCCTTACATGAAGCCATGGGTACTCGGTTAAACATGAGTATGACATATCATCCACAAACATACGGCCAAAGCGAAAGGACCATTCAGACACTAGAAGATTTGTTGAGAGCATGTGTGATTGAATTTGGTGGAAATTAGGACACTCATCTACCATTAGCTGAGTTCTCATATTATAATAGTTATCACACCAGCATTAAAGCTGCTCCATTTGAAGCACTGTATGGAAGAAAATGTCGTTCACCTTTGTGTTGGGCAGATGTCAGTGAAAGACAATTAACAGGACCAGAGATTATTCAAGAGACAACAGACAAGATCATTAAGATTTGGAAAAGGCTTGAAGCTGCCAATAGTTGACAAAAGAGTTGCGGAGATACTCGGAGGAAACCATTGGAGTTCCAAGTCAATGACGGGGTATTTCTGAAAGTATCCCCTTGGAAGGGTGTTGTGAGATTTGGTAGCCATTTGAAATCATGGAATGAATTGGGAAAGTTGCATATCGTCTTGACCTACCAAGTGAACTTGGAAATATGCACAATGTGTTCCAGGTTTCCAATTAAGAAAATGTATGTCGGATGATTCACTAGTTATCCTACCAGACAAAGTTGGTATCGACGATAAACTTCATTTTGTAAAAGAACCTATAAAAGTTTTAGGTTAGAAAGTTCAGAAGCTTAGGCGAAGTCAGATTAAATTGGTTAAAGTTAGATGGAATTCTAAGAAAGGACTTGAGTTTACGTGGGAACGTAAGGACCAAATGCAACAAAAGTATCCCCACCTGTTCAAATCTAGACATGACACAGATTCAACAACATAAAATTTCAGGATGAAATTTCTTAACAAAGGGAGACTGTGACAACAGGTCAAATCAGGTCGACGCTAGTACGAAACTAACCTAGTAATAATTTTATATTTATTATTATTTGTGTCTGATTATTTGAAAACTTAGGTTGACGGTTCTAACAAACCACAAAGTCAGTTAATCATTTGAGACCAATAATAATAATAATCTTAATAGTAGTAGTAATAATATTAATAATAATAATAATAATAATAATAATAATTATAATTTATGCATCGATGACAACTAAGTCATCTATACACCAACAAAACTCATATATAAACATATACACACTATATACACACACACACACACCAAATCTCCACGTTCTCTCTACCTTTTCCTATTCCCCCACTCCACCATCTGTCACCACCCCCACCACCGTGACCACCATTCGTCGCCACACTACCGTCCACCACCAATACCCACAATCGCCAACTAGTACCACAGCCGCCATCCGCCACCAAGACCACCTCCGCCACCCACACCACCGATCACCATCACCTACCCGACACCCCACAACCGTCAAACATCAACCCCCACTCCTATTTCGGCCATCGCGAGCACCACCGATACCCCACCCCCTTTTTAAAATCACACAACCATCACCATAAGGAACCTTTATTTTCATCCATTCGAGTCAAGAACGAGAAGGCTTCTAGTTGGAATGTTGTTACGAGCTTTGAGGTATAATCGGGTGTTAGAAATATCCGTGCTAGTATTGGAATTGTTAGATTAGGCTCAAGGTATACTTGTTTTGGGTTAGACTACCTTTATCTCTTAACACATGGATGATAAAGATGAAAATCTAGATGAACCCTAGTTCACCCACTTAGATGTTCATGAAAGTTGATGATTTGATGAAAAATGGGTTTTGAAATGACTTATAATATAAAAATGTATGTTGAAATGATACTAGTTTGATGAAATCATGTTATTTATATGAGTTGGGTTTATAAGTATGTATATAAATGTATGTATATGTTGCGTATGTATGTATGTATGTAGGTTGAAAGATTACTTTGTATGTAGCTCATAAGAATGATTAGTTAGAATTATTGGATGGATGAATAATGTTGGACATAATATCATAAGAAGATGGTTAAGTTGGAACATTGGATGATGTTGTTAAGCATACTCTTATAAAAGAAATGATTAGGTTAAAATGTTGTTATAAAATCAATACCGAAACACAATACAAATGTTTGACTTAAATTAGAAGATTGGAATGACAATTAAGTGAGAAATTAGAAACCATGGTTACAACCGAACATGAGACAAATGGAATCTGGTGACAAGTAAAACTCAACTAAGATGATCTTGAGATTCCAAGTAAGGTTATATAAATCAAAATATAATAGTAAGGTTATATAAGAAGGTTGATGCAACCAAAGCAACCCAAGGCTTCCTACATGCATGCACTATGTACAAAGTAGAAGTTGCTTCGGAAGTTTTACACGCAACACAGAACATATTCTAAGTGTAAAATCTTTCGAAGGCAAAGACCAAATATTCCGAAGCCAAAAGATGAAGTCTTCCGAAGATTCAAGGACAAAGTCTTCCGAAGTCAAATGAAGAGAAGACTGATTTCTTCCGAAGATAGAGGAGAATATGCTTTCCTCAGATGTACTTTTGTATAAAACTGACCCACTTTCCGCTGCAACTCTGAAGACTCACCAACTTGCATGAGTTGGTGAAAAGGTCCATGCTTGTGCAACTTTACATTGAGGTCCAGAGTCTGTAATTTTCAACTTTATGTACTTTTATCCTTATTGTAATATATTAGGATGTGAGCTTTGGCATGTGATAGTCTCTAGTCAAAAGGCAATCTGCCTTTTGACTCTACATTGATTTTGTTGTCTATTAATGTTTCCAACTGGCTTTCAAAGTATAGTCGGTAGTAGGATGTAGTATAAAGTAACTCAGGGTCTTGTATTTTACTTTATGCATTGTAACACTTGTAAAAAAACTTGAGATTAATATACATCATTCTTGAAAACCATATATATTGCTCTTGAGTTTTGTCTCCTTGTTTGCTTTTGTTCTTTGTATCTCATATTCAAACCCGGTTCCCTATTTGATCTGTTAAGTGTTCTAAATTTCTCCTCCTTGTGAGACTGATTGTATTGACCTCCCCTAACCGGTCCTGTAATTGGTATCAGAGCATTCCAGGCTCTTGATTTTAAGATCTCACCATCTTAAATCACCTCAGTTCTCACAAAAGACTTAACATCTCAAATGGACGTTTCTAAGACTGATATGGATACCGGGACCATGGTAAAGTACCCACTGATCACTCCAGATGATTGATATTTGGTGCTTAAGATTGGAAGGCTTCATCAAGTCACAAGATAGCAGGATGTGGGAGTCTATTATCTCAGGACCTTACATTCCATGCACCTCTTTAGCTGCTACTAGAGGTGGCATGATACCAAAAGAAGTGGCTGACTACTCTGAACAAGATAGAAAAAAATAGATGTATATAAAAAGGCCATGACTGCTCTCCAAACTGCTCTTCTAAATGCCATATACAGAGACTTCAAGAAGTACAAGACTACCAAGCAACTGTGGGATGCACTGAAGTTGATGTATGAGGGGTCCACTGAAGCAAAAGAAAACAAGAAAGAACTTCTGAAGCAGCAGTTTGAGAATTTCACCTTCAAAATAGGTGAAACCATAACTCAACAATACTTCAGGTATGTTAAGGTTATGGACAATCTAGTAGATGTTGGAGTAAAGCCAGAGAATAGGGATATTGTGTGGAAGTTCATGTCCTCTCTTCCTAGACAGTGGACACACTACTGTGTGGTCATTAAGAGGACTGAAAATCTCAAGACCCTTACTCTCACTGAGCTATATGGCATACTTAGTGGCTACCAGATGGAGATGAACATGCAAAATCCATCTGCTAACTCTAGCAATCAGCAAAGTTCTACCCTGTATGTGGTTGAAAGGGGTTATAGAGAACCACAACACCATCTTATCTCTTACTGTAGCAACTTACCAAAGGGACCTTTCATCACCTTCCTAGAGACATCAAGGGAGAGCTACATCTAATGAGGCCCATTCTAAGAGACAAGCTCATCACAAGCCTTTGTGTCCCATGATGAAAACACAGGCAACTTTCTCTTCACCCTTGAAGATTTAGCCTGTATCCATCCAAATGATCAGGAGTATATGGAGATAGTCCAATAGATGGCTCACTCATAGAGCCAATAATTCTACAAGAGGACAGGGAGGAAGTTTCCCAGCACTATGCCCAATGGAATGTTTGGGCTGGACAAAAGCAAAGTGAAGTGTTACAACTGTAACCAGATGGGACACTTTGCTAGGGAGTGCAAGGCACCCGGACAAATGGTGGCAAGCCAAACTACACTGAGGGAACTCCACACACTAAGAAGCGCAAGCAGCAAGCTGCAATTGCTGTTGAAGAAGGTGGCTTTGATTGTAGTTTCCAGGTTAAAGATGTGTCTCCAAACAAAGCATTGATGGCAGATCTTGATGAAGCCAATGTATTAGAACATCTTTAAACCCCAGAACACATTGCTAAAGTAAATAGATATAGGTCCTATAACTTAGATATGAGATCTGATCTTGAGTCCTTGCACATCTTAAAATCTGAGTTGAAAAGAGATAAAAATGAGTATAAATTAAAAATAGAAGACTTCCAAAAAACTATTTCAATTCTTAAACATGAACATACCAACTACAGGACTTAAATTAAGGATCTCATCACTAAGTTAACTGAGTGCCAGGCTGAGCTTGTAATCATCCAAAGAAGCTTGTTACAATATATGAAAAGATGGGGATGGAGATGGACAGTGATCAAACTCAATCTTCTAATCAAAAGAAGACACTTAGAAGGAAGCAAATTGATTGCATTATATGTGGCAGTACTTCTCATCTTGCTAAGGATTACATCTACAATCCCAAAAGTACTGTCCACATAACCAAGAAGAAGAATTGAGAGGAGCAAGAAGAAGAAAGCTTCGGAAGAAAAATATTTTTCTTTCGGAAGCTCCAGAATAGGAATGAAAACAAGAGAAAACTTGCCTTCAGAAAATTTTTTAGTTTTGGAAGAAAGGAATACTTCCAAAGCACTGAAATTTGCTGTAGTGAAAGCAAAATCTTCTGAAGCATCAGTCTCCAAAACTTCTAAAGTTCTAAAAACTTTCGTCATATTGAAGGTCAAGTCTAATCTACCAAAGATGGTGTGGAAGATAAAGGAAGACCATGTGACTGGAAGTTCTTCATTAACAATAGAAAATGATCCCAAAGTTTAACACAGGGTCAATTCCAATTGCATTGTCTTCAGTCTATTTCGAAGAGCCCAAGACCAATGAGGCTTGGGTTTCCAAATGTAACTAACCCTCTTCTTTCTGTGCAGGAACAACTCAAGACCAAGAGAAATGTATGGATTATTGACAGTGGTTGTTCCAGGCACATGACAGGAAATGGCTATTTCCTTCAAGATTTTGAGAAAATTAATGGAGGTGTTAGGACCGTCTACGTACAGAGTATTAACAGATTCTGTGTGAAACCAGATCAAGTAGCGTGGAATTCTATTTGATTGGCGAACCAATCAGTGAGAAAAAATAACCCGATTAATCTAACGATGAAACAAACGTTAAGAACCGATTGGAAACGATAAGGAACAAACTATGAACTTGGATTTGCGACTTGGGACGCTCTGGACGGCTAGGGTACGAATAATTATGAAGTGTTTCAAAGTGTCCTGTTTTTCCACGAATTATGTGGTATTTATAGGTTCTCAGTGTTCATTCGTACGACTGAAACATTAGCATGGTTCAGTCGTGCAACTGAAGCATGCGATTGACTCAAACGCGCGACTGAAGGTTCAGTCGTGCGATTGAACCAGTCTTATGTCTCAATCATACGACAGATCTAGTCACCTGGTTCAGTCGTGCGACTGGTCTATAAGCATCGTTCATTCATGCGTATGGGCCATAAGTATGGTCTATTAGCATGAATGTCCACATGACTAAGTTAGACACATTTCTAAGTTCTTATTGACTTAGAACTATGTAAAACCAACATCAAACCTATGTAGTTAGTTCATATATAAGAATCACAATCAATATAAATATAACATGACAAAATTAATCACATATAAACATCACAATGCATTTTATATATCATTCAATCATTTCATTACCATGGATTACATAAGTGTAAGACATGAAAGACTTTTACACTTCAGAACATAAACTAGGTACATGAAAATGTATCAACAAACTCCCCCTTGGACCTAGTTTAGCTAATGCCTAACAGTCTTCACGTGCTCCTGAAACTTCTTGTACTTTTCTTCTCTTGTGACTCCCGCGTGAATCTCAAACACGAAGTAGAGTCGTATGATATGTTGGAATTGAAGAGCTTGTATAATGTCTTGGGAGTCATAGAATAGTGGCCACTTGTAAAGAGTGTAAACATCTTTAGCCGACAAGTTGGTTAGCCATATTGGATCAAATACCCTGATAGTCTTGATCTTGCTCTCTTTGTGCAAAACTATGACTGCTTCTCCCGTC